>APFE031573993.1:33734-83636 GCA_000404065.3 Pinus taeda | reverse complement strand
TAAAGATCATCCGATTTCGATAAGTATTTATGGAGATATGAATTTATTTTGATTATGGAATAATTATCAAGCCTACCAACAACTCATGTAGGCTCAGAAGCCCAACAATGGCATCTATTCAATTATCATCAGATGTGTATAAATACATGAGGACTTTTCCTCATTTGGACTCACGCAACTCATCACATCTCTCTTTCTCTCCAGCGCAGTTAGTGACTCTTCTCTCACACGTGTGGAAGGAAGGCGCAAACCCTGAAGTTGCAATTGCAGATCCAAAGTTTGACCAACGTTGACCATCAGACCTCCTCCTCTGAACTGCATTGGAGGTGTACCTGGATCTCCTCTAAAGGCCGCATTCTTTGGTGAAGGAATCAAGCTGATCTGACGGTCGGTTTGCAAGATATTGACTGCCCTAGTTTTGATGATGAAGCCACTAATGCTGATGCTGCTGATCTAGGGTTTGCTACCACTGATATAAATCAGATTTTTGTAGTATTTCTCTCTGCTGAATTATTGAAGATAAAAGAAGATTTGATCAAAGGGTTTCCCCATATTGGGGTTTGTCCCTAGCTAGCCACCACATCTTGTGTCTCTTGTCTTGACTTGTTTTCTGTTGATCGTTTAATGTTCTATCCACACTTTACTTATGCGCATGTGATTGCTAATCTGTGAATAATAATAAGAAAGTGAAGTAAATTTCTCTAAGCATAGAACATACCATAAATTAACACCACCACTAGGGAGGATGCTTAGCCACCCCATGGATTGAGAATTTATTGAAGCCTTTGGCTTCATTTATCTAGATATGTAATTGAAATTTGTATTAATATCCACTAAAGAACAAAGTAGTTCAAGGTTACTAGGATTACACCCAAAATAGTAGCCAAACCAAAGTATAAGGGTGTAAAAGACCTCTCCTCCCAAAAATGAGTTGAAATGGAATGAGAAATGGGTACAAGAGTAGTAGGAAATGAAATGACATAAGCATAGACAAGTAGGTTAACCCAGTGTTGCACTAATCGCCAAAAAATCGCGATAAAATCGTTTTATCACGACTTTTTGAAAAAAAAAAAATATAAATTTGGGTGATAAAATAGAGTTTTATTTTATAGCTGATTTTTATGAAAAAAAAAAATTTCTTTTTTTATGAGGAGGAGGAGGAGACCCAAGCTACCCTTGTCACCAGTAGAGGACGTGGTCTACCTCTTGTAGCTCCTAGTTCTTCAATTTTTAGAGCACAACAGAGTCTACTGCCAACTCCACCGACATCTACATCTAGAGGGGCAAAGGAAATCAATAGTATTAGACTTTAGTTATTTGGTTCATTTCATTGCATATGACATTATGACTCATGATATGAGATACATTATTATATTTTTTGTTGATATTTTGAGGCTGAGTTGGGATCTCAGGAGTCATGACTTACTATTCAGGACATGATTCACTGTTATGTGTGATGTAGCACTAGAAATGATATTAAACATCTTATATATTAGTTCTTTTATCATATTTATGTGTCAATGTATTTGTTTTATGTTGTAGATGGTTTAGATATTAAAAAAAATGAATATTTTTGTATGTTACGATTTTTTCCTGATTAATACCGATTTTTTCCCTATTTTTACGATTTTTTCCGATTTTCTCCCCATGCCAAAATTATCCCGATAACGATTAGTGCAACATTGGGTTAACCCAAAGAGGAAAACCTGATAAAGTCAAGGAGAGCCAGTAAAGAAGCATAGATTGGACAATTATTCAGTTGTCACAAGAGTGAGTTATCCCATTCATCATCCGAATCAATAGTGCAGATGCCAACATCAAATGCCTTTGGAATAATGTCCTCTGGATAGTGGTCTAGACCAATGAGATCTTGGGAGTACTTGTAGCTGGCATTGGCATGCTTTTGGTGGTGGTTGGTGCTAAAGAAGACAAAGTACCACTCCTAACATCCAAGGTCGAAAAATTTGCGATGGAAGGGAAGAAACTAATAATGCATCTTTGAGTAGGTGTCATAATCCTCATAGGTTCCCTTGATGTAGCACAATATGGAGCCTCAATTGTGTTGGTCAGAGAATAATGTCAAAAATCCTAGTGTTGCTAAATTGAGTCGCTATGGTATGGTTCCCCCCCAGTGCATTCTAGTGGAAGAAAGTGAGTTAGTCCAAGTAATATAGGTAGCTATTGTAGAAAAGATTGAAGTAGATGTTACTTGAGAGAAAAGGCCTTCCTAATGTACAATGCAAGGCATTGATAATTGAAGTATCTAAAGAATGACAACAAAGAACGGTTAGAGTTGCTATAAAGACAATGAAATCACCTCCTAATCTTATAATAGACAGGACATTTAAAGATACAATGCTTCTCAATTTCAACCACGGTCCTCAATAAAAGAGCAACAAATCTTATTGGCGTAGTCTAACTTATAGACGAAATAACTATTTTCACTGAAATTCACCAAAATCCGGTAATACAATTTCAAGATTTTTTGTTATTTAAAATACGTTTTTGAATGCATAAATGGATTCAACACCTTGAAAGCCCCTCGGGGCACTCGAATTATGCAGATTAAACAATTTAAACTCAAGTTTTTAAAAATCTTTGTTAGATTTTGATCAAAATTAATAGGAAAAAATGTCGTGAAAAAGGCCATTTTGTTTATAAGTTAGATTACGCCAATCTGCTATGCTTTGGGAGATGATCTATCTCATTCCTCATCTTTTGTGAATACCCTTATTGCTCAAGGAAAATCAAAGTTCATATAGCAGATGAAATTGAAGTTACTGTAGTTGAACAATAAAGCCGTTAGTGACATGGTGGGAGTGCTTGGAGTAAAAGGCCAACTAAGGACTCTGAGGCTTGAGCGGCCTACCGCAGAAAACATGGGTGAGTCTCTCTTGCAAATACTCCCTTGATTGTTAGCATTAATTTCTGCCTTTGGCAGGAGGAGGTGGGGAGGGTTGTCGAAAGTGATTGATTAGGGAGGGAGGTGGTTAATTGAAATATCCACTACCTTAAGAAGTGACCACTCCTTAAAGAATCAACAAGGATGCAAAAATGGCTGACCAAGGGATGAAAGTCTTGAACATACTTCTTTCGTTTGCTCTACTTTGTGAAGATGACTATAAGTGTGAAGGTTGTGTTGAGGAGAAGGGGATATGCACTAAACTCCAGTATTATGATATATTGGGGTATGGTTCATCTGCACCATATAAGACTCTCCACAAGATTGGGGTATAATATGTTTATAACTACATGAGATTCACAATACATGTTTAAAATATATTTTAGCGTTTGACTTTATCCAAGAACAAGCAATCCTAAAATGCTAAGAATCTATGTTGCACAAGTTTCCTGTATGCAGATACTTCGGGTACTCAGAGACAAGTATCTATTAGAGCCAGAAGCTTTGCCCAAATTTACAGGAGGCGTCAAGTTGGGAAAGACAATATTTAATATATTAAAAATAAAATAAAAATAATTTAATATAATCAAAATTTAATATATATATTAAAATTAAAACTAAAATAATTATTTAAAAATAAAATAAAATATAATAAGTACATACCAAATTAAAACAAACAATTAACATACGAGGAAATTAACAAACAATTAACATATGAGGATAGCCGCAAAAGAATTCTAGTCGCTGTCAGATGATGACTCGGCATTGTTATCCTGTCGTTCCAACCGACAGATTTCGGCGGAGCAGGGCACTACTCTTGGAAGATTTGGATACTGGCGAGTCTCTAAAATTAGAGGATTTTCTCCCTTAGATTTGGCTATGGATGATTTTGGGTTTCTCCTTCAGCCGACGGAAGACGGGGATTTTCTAAACAAAAATCTAAGTTTCGCATGTCCACTGCAAATTTTCCATGATACCGAAATGTCCAAATCTGTCGAGCGGCAAAACGTGATATCATCTCATTAAAACAAATCCTCATATTCCTGCTATGATTCATATCACGGCTACCAGTCAATACCTTTCATTTCCCTGAGCAAAGCTGGAATATCTTAAGAATAGTGAGGTCGCGGAGCCATGAGAACTGTTGGTATTGTCGTTGACTCCGGCGCCCCTTTAGTAGATTGCTCCACCTCCGGAGACGACGGTATGGAACCAATTTCAGATGTGCTTCACCAAAACAATACGTTGTATAGACAATGCACGGTCGTTCGGTTTCGGGATAGATTCCCAAGAACCCATATATATATATATATATATATAATATATAATATATGTATGTATGAGCAATCAAATCCCTCACCCTTGCCCCTACGAAGGGAGGTTTGGTTGCTCCTAGCTCTAGCAAACTCGCCGTGAAATCGATGATTTGGGCTGTTTGTTTGGTCGTGCTAAGGAAACTAGCAGAAAAAAAGTCACGCTCTCGAAATCTCCCCACTCAACTTCCGAAAACGCTCCAAAGTGCTCGCGAACGCTAACCATAGATAGGGGTAGTAGGAGGGGATGGGAGTTTCCATGATCCCTAAGAACAAATTAAAAATCTACTCCATGACAAATATTATATTGAAACTATTAAGAGATTAAAATGTTTAACTGTATAGATAGGGGTAGTAGGAGGGGGTGGGAGTCTTCATGATCCCGATGAAAACAAAGTTGTGCATTACACTTCTGAAATGTGTGTTGGGAGCCCTATAAACAAGGTATATCTCTCCTTTGGATAAAATATAGAAATGTAGCTCAAAACCCAAAGAGTGCAAGCTAGAAATATTTGTATTTTTTATTTTATACAATAATAAAAAGAAAAGATTTTAATTTTTATAAATGTGTTGGTCGCTGTAAATGAGAATTAACTTGGCCCAATATTACCTTTACACTTGCTAGGTAGCGAATCATGACTTCCTCTACGCCTGCCTTGCATTTTGGACAAAGTGGGCTTGGAGTCAAGGAGACTAATCGCCCCAATTTTGTCTAAAGACAATTCCACAGGTTTTCAAGCTCAAATAGGAACGACTTCTAGCAAATTCTCTTCAAAGTTTGACTCAACTATGGGGTTGGTTGAGATCTTCACCTAGTTGAAGATGTCCTTGATAAGGATTTATCCAACCACTTGGATTTGATAACACCAATCTCCAACAAAGGAGATAGTGAAGACTAGCACCCTGGTTATCCCTTTCTTGTGACTATATAGCCCCTTGGTGGATCAACCCTCCAACTACGATGTAACCCGAAATTCCTAATGTCTATTTTATTAAGAAATATTACTACAAATGCCATGAAGATGATGTATAGAAAAAATTAACTCACACAATGCGCAATGTTTGTAAATGGAAAAATTATATTATGGCATAAAATGAACTCATAGTTCAACAATAACCAATAGGAGAGGAAGGGCTAGCCTTACATAATTTATTTAGAAATAGCTAGTTGGACCTCACTCCCAAGAAAATATTTTTTTACTTGTCATTCACAACTCGGAGCCTATAATTTGAAGAAAATAATTTTATTACATGATCAATCCACATGAAGAGTTTGACTTGATTTGATTAGACTTTAAAACTTTAAAAGTGACTCTAAGAGGCAACATTCCCCTTGATTTGGTGTTGGAGAATCACAAAGTGATGAATAACAACCAAAATATGGTAATGTCTAGCCTGGCTTGATTGAGCGGTTAGGAGAGGTGGCTTGACTTAGCTTGATTTGGTCCATAGGTGTCTTGAATTGGTTCATAGGAGGCTCGATTTGTTGGAAAGGAGGAAGAATTTGCTTGCAATGGATACTTTTTGTCCACAAAGGGTCCAATGTTCGACTTTTGACTTAAACTAACCCAACATTTCTCTTTTTGACTTCAAATGATTCAGAAACTGTTGTGGAGTTCCATTATGTTAGTTTTTGTAGCATTGGATGATGTTCTTGTCTCGAAACTTCGTGGAGAGGCTAAAACACAGGGGTTCTCCAAAACCTAGGAATCGTTTATGGAGATTCCACCTAGAGATGATCAATTAAATTAATTGACCATAATTAAAAATTTCCTAGGTCTAACTTAGGAAGTAATTGAGAAAGGTGAGAATTCTCTAGAAATTCACTCGGATCGACTTGGAGATGATCTCAACTATTGATTATGTTTTAATCGTGGCCGTTGGAGTCCTAACTGGAGATTATAAGAAAAGGTTGATGGGTAGATGGAGAACACACCAGTGTAGATACTCAGTGATATAGACAATTTGATTTTCCAGTGCGGGTGATTCAGCGGGAGAAATCAAGTTAGAGATCAAGTAACAGGTGGCAAAGGGGCATCATAGCAGTATTCCAGAGGAGTTTCCAGTTTCAGAGAGTCAAAAAGAGGAGGCCGAAATTGTTCTTCAGGAAGCAGTGTAGGGACTGTGCAGTTGCTTTAGTAGAGCAGTTCGATTTTGCTGAAGGGAAGGTCGTATTTCAGTTCCAGAGGCCGGGAAGATTTTTCAGAGTGTGGGAGAGACATTTTCCTAGTCAGTGGCAGGCAGGATGATTTGATTGGTAGTAGTTCCAGCCTAAGCGTGAGAAGATCTGTGCAAAGTCGACACAGGGCTTGCACAGAGGGTTTGGACGACTAGCTTTTCAAAAGCAATCAGGTAAAATCCATTGGAGAGAGGGTAAAATCCCTCATTATATTTTTGCCAGTATTTCTCTTGGACAGACTTGCCAGTTTGGCGACATTTTATTGTACTAAAAAATTCTATTGCTGCATAATAATAAAAACCCTCACTACTGCACTGATTTTCCCACATTGGGTTTTTCTGGGGACATTTGTCCAAAAATAATGGTGTCATAATTTGTGTGCGCGTTAGAATTTCTCAATTCCTATTTTTGCTTCCGCAGTATTTAATTTTGTGAAGAAATTGTAGTCTGATTAATTCGTTATTAATCAGTAAATTAATAAATTGAATAATTAGTTAGGAGAATTAATTCCAAATGCTACATTTCAATGAATTTTCATATGGTATCAGAGCATATTTGGCAGATAGGGAAGCTCAGAGGCAAAAGAGGAAAATTTCGCTGTTCAAAGGGTGTAGCAGGACAAATTTTTTAGGGGTTGCGTAGTGCCTAGCCAGGTAGTGGGAATTGTTGGGCAAGGGTTTGATTTTCAGTTGTAGGGTGGCAAAAATTCGACTTGTCCAGAATAGCGATTCCAGCAGGCAGAGGAAGCAGCAACAACTCAGTGTTTTCGCTAAGCAAATTTCTTGTCTAGGCGTAGAAGGGTTTTGCAGCAGTTTGATAGAGCAGAATCAATGTTGGGTGGAAGAGAAAGTGCACACACAGGGGGAGATTTCTCTTAGAGGGTTTCTAGTTCAGAAATCCAATATTTCCAGTTGCAGCAGGTAGTAGCGGACAACATATTTTCTCTCTCCAGAAAGGAGTGCAAATAGCAGAGCTAGCAGCTGAGCAGGAAAAGAGGGAGATTTCCATCCCAATTCGAGTTTTTGCAGAGATGGCCATAGTCGGGTTTAGAGATCAGGATAGGTTGGAGGGAGGTTCCAACTATATCGTCTAGAAGGCCACGATGTCCTTCTTGCTAGATGAGCAAGGCCTGAAAACCTATGCAAAAAACGTTGTGACAGTACCCACTGATGCATATCAGCTGAAAGAAAGCATGAAAAAAATGGCTAAGGCGAAGTCGATGATCCTAGATGGAGTTCGGGACCATATAGTCTCACACATATCTGGAGAGAATATAACCAAAGAGATGTGGGATGCTCTCTTAGGGCTATATCAAAATCCTTCCAAGCAATGAAAGATGAATCTGAAGGAAAAGCTAAGAAACACTAGGATGCAGAAGGGTGGAGGCATGAATCCCTTTCTCACCAGAATTCAGGATATTCAGGATCAACTTGTAGATGTAGGAGAAGTGCCTCAAGCTATAGAGCTTGTGCGTTTGGCCCTGAACAATTTCTTAGAGGAATGGGAAATCTATCCAAGGCATTTTGGGATGAGATACAGTACTAGGGTGGGACAGGATGTGGTTAGACTTGCAGCAGGAGGATATGAGGTGGTCTCTAGTGAAGAGCTCCATCAACGACAACAATAGTAAGTGATCGAAAGGTGTGATGGAGGAACACAATGTGGCCCTTGCATCGAAGGGGAAAGAAAAAGGTCCCAGTCAGGGACAAGGCTTGTAGGGGGAAAAGAAGAAGAAAAAGGATCTATCTAAGATCAAGTGTTTCAAGTGTGGTGAGTTTGGCCACTATAGTACCTAATGTTCTAAGAGGAAGAAGGACAAGAAGGAGAAGCAGGATCAAGTGACAAAATTCGCAGAGATAGACTAGGTGTCCTCCCAGTTGGAGGAACAATTCACCATGTATGCATCTATACCTCCAGGAGTGAGGTGGGGCGATGTGGAGCTTTAGTCCCAGAGTTGCATATAGATTTTGGCAGGTTCCAGTGAGGCGAGCATCGGATGATGTTTCCTCATGGATCATTACCCTTGCTACAGGGCCCCACAAATTCAGTAGCAAAAGAATTAGTGTCAGTTGATGTAGTCAGATTCTAGAGTGACAGTTGCAGACTAGTGGCAATGAGATGTTGAGGAGCAAAAGGCAACGTTGATGGCAAAGCAGGAAGCTCAGTAGCAAAATCAACAACGACACAAATTTCTCAGTGGACAGTGCAAAGGCTAGCAGCAGTTAGAGACTTAGGAGACAATTGCAACACAGACACACAATTGGTTCAGTATTTTGGATGCTTCTCAGTTGCAGTAGTTGTAGTAGGAGCAAGAACAGTTGAGAGGGAGTTGAGTTGCAGTGCATATGCAAAGTTGGTAGTAATATAGGTTGTACAGTGTAGTGTCAGCAACATCACAGATGCAACATGGTTTAGCTACAGTCAGTGGTAGATGAATTAGAGTTAGCGCAGTGGTTGATGGACAGTGACAGAGGGAACAACGCAATGACTAAGGGAGCAACACTGTGACTGAGGGAGCAACATAGTCATTTCTAGTAGAGTTTCCTGTCAGACATCAATAGCATGTATGGGAGGATGATGCAGAGATAGGGTGTTGTAGTAGTTCAACACTAGAACACCTTCCTTGCTAAGAGGGAGTGTTAGTTTTTGTAGCATCGACTGGTGTTCTAGTCTCGAAACTTTGTGTAGAGGCTAAAACACAAGAGTTCTCCAAAACCTAGAAATCGTTTATGGAAATTCCACCTAGAGATGGCTCAATTAAATTAATTGACCATAATTAAAAATTCTCTAAGTCTAACTTAGGAAAAATGGTTAATTAATAACAATTAATTGAGAAAGGTGAGAATTCTCTAGAAACTCACACGGATCTACTTGGAGATGATCTCAACCATCGATTAAGTTTTAATCGTGGACGTTGGAGTCCCAACTGGATATTATAAGAAGGGGTCGATGCGTAGATGGAGAACACACCAGTGCAGATATTCAGTGATCTAGGCAGTTCAATTTTCCAGTGCATGTGATTCAATAGGAGAAATCGAGTCAGAGATCGAGTAACAGGTGGCAGAGGGGCAATGTAGCAGTGTTTCGAAGGAGTTTCTAGTTCCGGAGAGTCAGAAAGAGGAGAGTAGTTCGATTTGGCTAAAGGGAAGGACTTTTTCAGTTTTAGAGGCAGGGAATATTTTCCAGAGTGTCAGAGAGACATTTTCCCAGTCAATAACAGGAAGGACGACTTGATTGGCAGGAGTTCCAGGCTAAGCGTGAGAGGGTCTGCGTAGAGGTGATGCAGGGCCTGTGCAGAGGGTTTGGATGGCTAGCTTTTCAGAGGCAGCCAAGTGTCGGGATTGCTTGGAGAGAGGGTAAAATCCCTTTGTATATTTTTGCCAGTATTTCTCTTGGATAGAATCCCCCGTTTGGCGACATTTTATTGTACTCATAAATTCTACTGTTGCATAATAATAAAAACCCTCACTGCTACAACGATTTCCCACTTTGGTTTTTTTCCAGGGACATTTGTCCAAAAATAATGGTTTCATAATTTGTGTGTGCTAACATTTCTTAGTTCCTATTTTTGCTTCCACAGTATTTTATTTTGTGAAGAAATTACAGTGTGATTAATTTGATATTAATCAATAAATTAATCAATTGAATAATCAATTAGGAGAATTAATTCCAGTTGCTACATTTCAAGGAATTTTCACACACTAGACAATTTGTCACAACAAATTTGATAAAATTATTCTTAAAATCCAAAATCTATGCTACGAGGGTAATTTTCATTAGACTTCTAGATTTATTAACCTACTGTTTTCATGCATGTAATCTATAAATTGTGCTAGCGGCCATACACAAATACGATCACTCACAATCGTAATAACACAAGATATGATCTAGGAAACCCTTGTGAGAGAAAACCCAGCTGGAATGTGAGGCTGCTTTGCTCTCTCTCTCTCTTTCTCTAAATGGAAATGGGTGCAAGTACAAAGGAGTGACACTTGTGTTCCGTTGGTTACTACAATGAACAAACCCCCTCTCTTTGCTCTCTCTGTATCTATTCTTAGCCACTCTGCTCATCTATGGAACAAAAATGCACTCGAATAAAATGGAGCCCCTTTACCTCCTAGTGGCTTGGTTATAACACAACCCGATAGCCAACTAGTGGTTAAGTTTGGCTCTTTCAACTCTTAAGTAGATTACAATATTGACTCTTCTAGAGTCTTCATCATCATGATCATGTGGCTAGTTCATTTTCCATTCTCTTGAATCATGGTGGTCAAAACAGGAAGGTCAACTTCCAGGTGGAATAACTTTTGCATACAGACTCCGTTTGACGTCTTTTTTGCGTTGTTGGAAATCTATTTGAGTGTAGAATAGTGATGCGAGGTGGAATGCTTAAGCGACAAAGTTTTTCCCCCAAAAAATGTTGCTTCATGCCTCAAACAACTTCTAGAAGGTTTCAAACCCCAATTCCTCCGAGGTGGGACCCGCCGCTGAAAATGGTCATGTGAGTTGATTCCTCCAATTTTTCCACCTTGAAAGAATCAAGATGGATGACAAATATGATCCAATTCGGGCCATACCTCCCCATTTTGGGAGGCTTTTGGTCCCCAAAAGCTTTCACTAAATGAAGTGAGGAAATTTTTCCGCCGCCTCTCAGGTGTACCATTTTGCCTTTCTTGGAACCTGTCCTTCAACCTAATATGCCAAAGGTCATGCTGTCCTTGTCTTGTAGTCCCATACCTCTTCTGCAAAAGTGTATCCTTTGTCAACTTGAGTATTTGGTGCTAAATCCTCTACAGAAGGTAAAACTTGTTCCTATTCCTGATTTAGCATGGAAGGGTCATAGAGTTTTAGGTTCTCTACGTTCACAATCAAGTAAATGTGCATGTGTGAGGGTAGATTTAGTCTAAAGGCATTATTTCCCACCTTTTCCAGAATCCCATATCTCAAAGGGACCATGTCACAGAGCCTTATTTTCTTACTAGGAACCTGTAGTCCCTCCTTCTTCAATTGTAACCAAACTTTGTCTCTCACTCCAAATAACTTCTGTGTTCTATGTTGATCACGCCTTGCCTTGTATTTTTCTTGACTTCTATAGTGTCTCCTGCACATGTAGATGGATTTCCTTGATTTTCTCAACAATTTTTCTACTCTTTAGTCATCTCTTGTAAGATCCTCCCTCACTCCTAGCTATCCATATGCAATATCTAAAGGTGAAGGTGGCAAATATCCAAAACAAGTTTGAAATGGGGACTTACTAGTAGAAGTGTGGATTGTCCTATTATAAGAGTGCTTTATGCATACCCGATTTTCATCCTAAATGCTTTTGACTATAACCCCTCAAAAGTTGCACCAAATTCCTGTTGACTACTTTTGTTTTCCCATTCGTCGGTGGATTCAATGCTGTAGACCTCTTCAACTTCGTGTCCATCTTCTCCCATAATGTAGTCCAAAATGCATAGAGAAATTTCATCATTTCAAGTTTTCCGATTTGTTTGTGGATGCAATGTTGTAGACCTCTTCAACTTCGTGTCCATCTTCTTCCATAATGTAGTCCAAAATGTACAGAGAAATCTCATGCGTCTCTTTGAAACTATGCTCCTTGGGATTCCAAAGTGCACCCAAACCTCTCAAAAGAACAAGTTTGCTGCCTCTTACTCGCTGATGGTCTTTTTAGAAGTCATGGGAATGCACATCTTATTGATCTTTTCAACTGCCATGAATAGGTTGTCATGTCCCTTCTTGGTTGTTGGTAAACCTCCCACAAAGTCCATGGAAATGATTTTTCAAGGATTAGTGAGTACAAGTAAGGGATGGTATAGAATCTGTTTTCTGTTACTAGGATTCCTGGTATAGAACCTAGCTACACCTTCTTGCATCCTGGGCTAGTACACATACCTGTGCAAGTTGGCCACCGTCTTCTCTACACCAAAATGACCCGTAACCTTGTAGGTGTGAGACTCCCTCATTAGCTGCAGTCGCCCACCTTTAGGAACACATAACTTGTCCATCCTATGGAGTAACCCATTTTGAAGATGGTAGTCAATTATGTTGTCATGTCGTGCACATGACTTTGGCTTTGCAACAACTAAAACACCTCCTTGAAGTCATTCTCTTTATACGCCTCTTTGTGTGCATCTTAGGTGAAAGGCTCCATGTGCATTTGAGTTCCCAAAGCTATGATCTTTGATGTGGGTGGCCTTAAAAGGATGTCAACAAACTGATTGGTGTTGCCCTTCCTGTACTTATCACTAAATGAAACTGCTGTGAAAACACCATCCACTTGTAATGCTTGTTTTTTTGTAACTGACTAAAGGCCTGTAGTTATTGTAGTTGTTGGTAATCTATGTGGATTACTGTCTCCTTTCTCATCAGATAATGTTTCCACTTTTTCACAGCTTACAACAGAGCATAGACCTCCTTGTCTTATGTAGGGTAGTTAAGAGCAACCCCATGAAATACTTTATAATGGTAGCATATCGACCTTCCTTGCTGCATCAAGACCGCTCCTATAACGTATCACTTGCATTTGTCTCTAGTTTGAAGGGCCATTGTAAGTTTGGTAATGCCAAAACTTGTGCTTTGCTGATTTTCTTTTTCAACTTCTCAGAGGCCCTCTACTAATCCTTTCCCCACCAGAAATTCTTGCCACTTATTGTTATGCCATGGAGTGGTGCTGCTACTGCTGAAAACCAGGCGATGAATTTTCTTTGGTATTGTGTTGCCCTAACAAAAATTCTGACCTTAGAAACATTGGAAGGAACCAACCACTTCATGATTGCCTCCATCTTGGTAGGATCTATCTTTAACTCTCCTCCCCCAGTCAACGTATTATAAATACACCAAACACTGCTGTGTAAACTCAAACTTCTTGAGATTTGCAAGCAACTGGTGCTTCTTCAATGCTCTAGCACTTGCATCAAATGTGAATTGCGTTCCTCCTAGATAGCACTGTATACTGATATATCATCCAAATAAACAATAGCAAATGAATCTATAAAAGGGTGCAGTGTATCATTCATTAACCGCCTGAATGTAGCTAGTGCATTGCATAGGTCAAATAACATAATTAACCTCTCGTAAAAACCTTGTTTGGCTTTGAAGTTGGCTTTCCAAGTATCTTATTCTCTGACTTAAACCTATAGTGATACCCTGACATTATGTCCAACTTGCTGAAGTATTTTGTTTGCTGCAAGTGATCCAACAAATCATCGATCCTGGGCAAGGGGTACCTGTTCTTGAGCATAATTTTGTTTAATGCCCTATAATGAATACACATCCACCAAGTCCCATCCTTCTTTGGCATAATTATGATGAGTGACCCACACGGTAAGGTAGCTGGTTGAATGACAACTTGTTCCAATAGTTGCGGCAACTTCTTATTGATCTCATTTGCTTCTGTAATGGACTGCCTGTACAACCCAACATTTGGCAACATAGGGTCTGGCAATAGTTGGATCTCGTGCTCCACTTCCCTCTTTTGTGGTACCCCTTAAGGTTGCTGGAACACACCTCTGTATGCTTGTAGCAACTCTTCTAGTTGATGTTTTTGTTCCTAGGGATGACTTGGCCCTCATTGACTCTTCAACTGATTTTCTCTTAAGAATAACAAAACATACTTCTTGCTAGAATTGATCCATTTCTTGGTTTGGTTGGTACTTACTAGTGAGATCTTTGACTTTCCCTTGTGTCTGTTTATAATGAAGGATTTTCCATCCTTGATGAGGAGGTATTGGTTGACTCTTTTTTGGATGAAGATTGCATCCCACATGTATATATAGAGTCCCCCAAACACAACTCCACATACATCAAGTGGAACTATATCCAACTCTACTTCATCAATAAAATTAACATCGATAGCAAATTTGCTTTTGATACACACCAAAAGTGGGTGACCCCATATGAGAATTTTTTCTCACATCATCTCTTCCAATTGGCCAACCAACATTCCCTAACAACCACTACTAGCTGATGACGATGTGCCATTCATATCTCCGCCACTTGCATCACTCGTATGTTTCTTTGCCCATTTGGAAAGAGCACATGCTGGAAGGTGGGCTTCTGATCAAAAGGTACTTTATTAATCTTGTAATCGGGCACGCGTGTTTGTATTTGGGTATTTGATGTGGATTATGGGGTAACTTGGAAGAAAGAGGGGTTTTCACCGTGATCTTGTTCCCTCACCTTAAATGGGGGGTTAATCTTTCATCCTAGTCCAGTTGGACCTGCCCTAATGGCCCAATGGGTATGGGAGGGGCACGACTTAGGAAACCTTGATTAAAAATAGCGTAGTCCCATCTCTTTGTGTTCCTTACTTATCACTTTCCATCTTACATTATAAACTCTACATTCCACCTCCCTTCTTCGGGTTCAAGTGACCATTGGTTCTCTGGGATTTGGCACCATACATCCTCATACCTATGTAGGGCCAGAAACTTCGTCCTATGAGGTTGATACAACCAATAGAATAAGAAAAAGCATATGATGGCCCCAAGCAAAAACAAAAAAGATCAAAATGCAAAAATATGGTTGGGACATACACATTAGCACGTGCGCAAAAGCCTAGCATGAGCCCTACCTCACTCATTATGACCATCACCTGGTTCCTAAGCACATGTTGCTCTTCATATTATGAGAAGGAACCCTTGCATGTCCCAACCCTTGATGGGTAATGAGCTACCGCATCATTAAGGGGGTAATAACTGCTATACATCATACAAAGCAAGCTCTAATCCTTTGAGCTACAAGTAGTGATACGAAGAAAAATCAAGAAAAAGTAAAAAGTGTTGGGAATCACGATTACTGTTAGACCAAAACTTGCAGGTATTAGTCAACAATCGCATTGCAAGAGACAAGGATTCGCGAGAGGTTGTTAGTCCATGTCACGAAATACATAGGGAGTGCTGGTTTGCCCGATGTCCAACAATCTTCTCCCCAACACGAGCCGGGTGTGTATTGGACTCATGACCTATGCTATGATACCACTTGTTGGGAATCACAATTGTTGTTAGACCAAAACTCGCAGGTGTTAGTCAACAATCACATCGCCAGATATAAGGATTCATGAGAGGAGGTTAGTCCATGTCATGAAACACATGGGGAGTGTTGGTTTGTCTAATGTCCAACAAAAGGCGCACAAGAGGGGTGGAAAAGGAAAGGCCAAGTTGGTAACTCATGCATCCACGATTACTTCCTCCCTGCATCTGTACACTGAAGATGAGGAGCCCATCGTTGTTGGTCTCTTTGACCATGGCACTTGGCCATGAAGTCTTCTCCCCTCCATTCCATCATCATTCACATGACATCTATCAGTTGAAGGGTGGACCAGGGACATGCCACTTCTCCTTGGGGGTTGTTAACACCTAATAGGGTGGTGTATTAACCATTCCTACCTAGGGAGATAACACCATTGTGAGTTCAAAGCCTTGACTGTGGAAGGGAAGCCTTATTTGAAATGTGAAATTGCCCATTACTTTCAAGCTTGGTCCACTTAGATGCAAAAAGTAATGAAATGTAACTAATGATGTAGTTGTTAGCACTGGATATTGCGTGTAATTGTCAAGTGGTTCCACAACCATGGCTTGGGCAACTTAACTGGGGCCAAGGTCTTCCAGAGGAGCATACTGAGACCCACAAGTGAGCTGCTGAAAGCCATGGGATTCCAAGTAGTAGTAGAGCATCATACATACTCGTGGGCACCTACAACACCTACAACGTTCCAACACTTTGCCCTACATTAATGACTTTTATGGGATGATGCATCTGGACTCAATGTGCCCCTAGTCGACTTTGCACTATTAGAGGGATGGCAGTTGATCTTTTTGGACGTAATGCTTCCATGTAATGTGTGAGTTGTCATTGTGAATCCCTAGGTGTCAATCTAGAAGTAGTGAGTTTCCTATGTGTGAGTTGTAATAACTATCTGGACGTGTCGTTGTCAGTGATCTAGATACTATAAATATGTAATCCTTGAGATCAATAAAATATAACTAGTGTGATTTGTGTTGTGTACAATCTCTGTCGCTCTCTTTTAAATTTCTAACATGGTATCAGAGCCTCTTCTAGCCTGACTCCTTCACGGGAGGGCTAGGAAGATGTAAGAGAATCTGGAGTTTATTGCTATGTAAATTAGAGTAAGAGATTGTGTTGTGTGAGTAAATTATTTTTTGTTTGTAGATTGATTCACTGTATGTTTAAGCGAGACTAGATATGCTAGGTTTTATAGATCTGTATGTTGAATGCTTGTCAAAGGTTTCATATGCAGCTTGAGCAGAGGATTAGAGGAGGCAAAGGCGCAAAGTTGTAGCGGGTCACAGTTAATTTGTTCGAATTTGATTTGACAAAGACTTCAGCTAAAGGAGGTGGGTGCATTGCCTGAACAAATAGGACCTTCACTGTGATTTGCATAATCTGGGTTTTGCAACATAAAACCTATTGCTCGGGGTTCTTGTCGAGGAGACCGTTGACGAGGCAGATCGATCCACGGGGGAATAAAAGCCAGAAGGGGCATGGTTCAATCGTGGCCTGACAAATCGGGATCAACCCTCAGAATGGGAGGAATGGAACCGATACACTTTCTGACCAATTGAAGAACCAGATTGCTCAGGCGTACGCTGAGGAATTTCTTGAGACGGTGGATGCAATGAATTGTTGTGTGACGCACAATCTGATCGAGCATGGTGCATCGACCATGGGTGGACGCTCAAAGTGATTGCTACCAACTTATGCCCTCGATCTGGATGGTGTGATGGTTCTCGCCATCATTTCGGCTTGTCACAACTCAGCTTCACCTCGATTGTAGGCTACAAAGTTGGAAGTTTTCCCATTCTTTATAGAAAGGTGCCTTGCATGAAGTAGGGAGGAGTGAGGTTTAGTATGCTGGGCCACACCTACTACAATACTATGGTCTTATCAAGCATGGGCTGGAGCAGGAAGGTGAGAAACGCATGGATGAAGGCGGATGGAATTGATTGTTGGCAACCGTTACAAAGGAGCTCGGGCATTGTTTAGGGAAACAATACTCCCAATCTAGAGGGATGGACTCTCTCCTTTATCATGATGCAACACAACAACAAGACACGCACTTCCAACAACGTAATCCCTTCATTATCAATTTGGCTAGTCCTGCAGAATGCAATGTTGAGAGATGCAGATCTCCCAACAGATTCAAGTTTTCTGATATTGTGTGTTTGAATGTTTGTAGTGTGAGTTAAAGATGTTATGTGTTATTAAAAGAAAAAAAAAGAGTTGTTGGTAGAAATTTTAATGGTGCAGTTTTAGTATGTTATTATGTGCCAAAATCAATGATGCAAAACCACAAAGAACAGGCCAATTAATTAACATACTAATGTGACTTGTCGTGCTCCAGGAGCATTAGTCACAAGTATTTCTTAATAAGGTCAAGCTGGTGTGACCCGTCGTGCTCCGGGAGCGTCAGTACAGTTTATTTATACAAGGTCAAGTTGTAGAATTGTCTGCTGAAGACAATCTGTATCCAGAATGCTATCCTAGATAATTGATGAAGGCTGCGAAGGGTCATGGATTCACATATGGTGTAGTTCCATAGGATGGTTCAATATCGAGACTGACCCATTGCGCTCTGGGAGGTTGAGAAGCGTTATTTCTACAAAGTTCATCAACAATGGTCAGAGGCAATTACGTTTTAACTGGAGGTCAAGTGACAACTCAAAGATTTGGTGGTGAAAGAGTGGTGTTTGTGAGATACCAGAGTGGATGTGGGTGCTGATGATGACCATATCAGACAAATTTGACAAAGATTTATTTACTGTTTAATGTGAGTAATTTATATTTTCTACATGTAAGCATTAAGGGAGGGTGTTGGAAGTAAGGCTTCCATGTAATGTTTGAATTGTCATTGTGAATCCCTAGGTGTCAATCTAGAAGTAGTGAGTTTCCTATGTGTGAGTTGTAATAGCTATCTAGATGTGTCGTTGTCAGTGATCTAGATACTATAAATATGTAACCCTTGAGACCAATAAAATATAACTAGTGTGATTTGTGTTGTGTACAATCTCTCTCGCTCTCTTTCAGATTTCTAATAGATCTAGGGCCCAAAGGAGGATGGTCTCACACTTTGAGACATGGGAGGGCTAGCACCACCTTGAAAGCCCCCAACTTTGGAGTAGAGACAAATATTTTGGCTACCTGGAGATCCATGAGATCACATTTTGTCCCTAAGATGCAATTTTGGGGGCCCACAAAGAGAGATTGATAGAAATGTGAAGGCCAACCTTTGCATCCTAAGTTTAGAGGGCTTGCACACTTCACTTGGCACCCTTAACCCTCAACGCATGCCCTAAAAGGGCCTATGCATGGATGACATTGACACATTATTCCTTGCGGCTCACACGCATGGGAAATCATTTGTGTCTTGTCATTGACTATTAGGTTGGTTTGTGACCTAACTTCTTGTTGCATTATTATTTTATTGTTTTAGGGGGCATTAGTCTAAAATCAACTGTGTGACTCCTCATATAAGTAGAGGAGAGATAATTTGTTGTAAATCATAATCACACACTTGGAGAATTCAACATCTTGAACTAATTCATCCTTATTGAGGAGAATTCAGATCTATGAATGCATTTTTACATTTGGAGCTGATTTGTTTATCTTTGGAGCTATTCTTTGGATCAAATGGATGGAATCTCTTTGCATGTTATCTTGTAAGTCTACCTATTGTTGAATCTAAGGTTTGCTATTGTGCTCTAATTTGTTGAAAATTTATTTAATGCTATCTAGATGTCACTATATGTTAGTTTTAGGTATGTTCTATTCTTAGAGCAATTTATTTCAATTTTCATAGTTAGCTCAATATCTTTTCGAGATTAGCAATCACATCAGCATTAAAGTAAATTGCAGATAGAACATAAACATAAATCATAGAAGACAAGCCAAGACAAGAGGACATAAGATGTGGCACTAGCCAGGGACAAACCCCAATGTGTGGAAACCCTTGATCAATTCTTCTTATATGTTTTTCAATAGTTCAACAGAGATAGATAGTACACATACATCAGAAGTCAACACTTTGTCTTGACAAGATAAGAGATCAAACATCAGAGATCTTCACCATGAAGATAACACAATGCAGTAGATGATAGGCCTAGAGCAGCTCAACCAATTGCCCAGAATACTGAAGCCTCTAACGCTCTTCCTCCTTTGCTGTTTCACTGATCATGTCAAGTCTGCCCATCTGGCAATTTGTGTAAGCTGAAAGGACTAAAGCATTTCATAGCAGACCTGGACACTGAATAGAGCACAAACACTGTCAGCTACAACATTCTAAATCAACCCCATAGTCCATCTATTGACTGCAGCTTGCCTGCACATATTTACTCCAACGATACCTTGCCTTATAGGGTCTGAACGCAGCACTTAAGGAGGCCTCCAACTGCTGGCTATGGCCTGTGGACTAGCCCAGCAGTTCATTGTAACCTTGTCCCTTCATACAATGATCCGATCAGCCTTCAAGTAACAACCTCATAGTTCCTCCTCATTGGATACTTTTGCCTAGCATATCATACCCAAACATGGCCTTGCTATCACTTTTAGCAACAACAACTAGGTGATTGTGTAAGGCTTCTTTCTGGACAACAACCAACTGTTAGTATTGCCTATGACCATCCTCCTAAAGCTGCGGATCATCCTCTAGCTGTGAAATAGCAAGGGCTTCCTAGAACAATCATCCTCAATTGCAGATTGAGGCCTTTAATGATAGCGTATTTAAGACACCTTATTATAGTGAACAAAGGCTTCTTTGTCACCCTTCACTGCGTATTAAGGTCACCTATTCTTGATAGCGTTTAGGGCTTATGACTGTGCTTTGAAACAATAGTTAGGGCATCTCCCTTTAGTCCTATGTTTAGATTTCTTCCTAACTGTTTGAGAGCTTCATTATGACAGCGTAATTCATCTCCCTTTTGCCTGTGGCCAGATCTCCTCGCTGCACTTCCAGCGTATAAGACTCTTCTCCTAGAGTCTCCATTATGACAATGTGTTAGAACCTTTAAGGATTGCGGATTAGGAGCTCCATAGACACCAATTCAAGGTTATCTTCTTGCTACATTTGAGCGTCTCTTGAGACAACAAATTAGGGTCCCTTCATGCCCTGTGGCTAGGGCTCCCTCTAGGATTCCTTAGATTTGCGTTGAAGCTCCCTTAGACTAGAGAGCCTTTCCTTGGCTGTGTTGAGAGCTTACACTTCACTACCCTTCTTGACTGCGGCTAGGGCACGTCCAAGACTTCTCCTTTAGGGCTGCGTAGAAGGCATCTCCTCTAGACCTCCCCTTCCACCAAAAGCCCAAACAAGTGGAGAGTGAGATTACAAGGGATGAGTATTAAATGACTTGAAGACCTCTCCTATTTATACTAAAACGTTGCGCACAAGTGGGGTTTATTTGGTTGCTGGCTGACCTTGACGAATTGTCCCATAACACTAATAAATTCATATCTCCATGAATACTTATCGAAATCGGATGATCTTTAGATCAATCCTACACCTCTCGATGAGAGGGATCCAAGAAAAATATCAGCGACCATTAATAAGATGACCCACATGGAGTTTGGCCCTAGTTTCCAATTTTAACACTATATGCATGCATTACTCATGAATAATGTGAATGAATATTCTAGTGGTGAACTTTTACTATCTCTCCCACGATTTTTTTTGATCCATTGCGTAGATAATTGCTTGAGTTTTGGTGCTAGGGCATCAATAATTTAGCCTCCTTAGAAACTTTTTAGCTGTCCTATCAAGTCATAGACTCCATACTCCTAAGGAACAAAGCACTAGTCCATTTTGTTGGTGACCAAACACACTTCTTATCCATAAACTCTTCTTTCTTAATTAGGCCTAATTAAGGCCAAGCACACTAACTAGGGCTTGGTGTGAATCCCTAGGAAAGGCGTATTTTTGGAATTGAAGACCCTAAACATCAAGAGAATTACATTTGCCACAAAATCTACTCTTTTGGTCGACATCCACTTCAATTTTGTCCATAAATTCCTTTGTCGTAGTTGTTTTGTTAAAATTATGCAACTGTGGTCAAATTCTACTTTGGATAGCTCACATGATGGAGATAATGATTGCATTGAATTCCTCTTTTCAAGAGGACCAAAATCAACCTAAAGATCACCTTATTTGGACAAGGAGAAGTTGGTTTTTGAATTTATTTATTTACTCATGTATATTGGATTAGGTCGGCCCTATGCACATATACATTTGGACATGTTGACCTCAACATCAGGTGGACTCTCATGAAAGTCTATAAATAGAAGAAACCTCAAGCTCATTTGGACACAATCATCAAGCATTCTCTTCTCTCTTCTATTGTTTGGTTCACACAGGTCTGATAGAGAAAAGCTTGCGCAAAAGGTCTGAAGCTACAGGGTCGAAGCTCGCACGTGTCTAGGGTATTTGTTTCTTGGATGCATGCTCGTAACTAAGGTTTTTCGTCTCTAGACGCTAGCACAGAGTGGTCTAGATAGTGCCCGGGAAGTCTCGGACGCACACACAGAGTGCCTCATGGAGTGCTCGGGAGGCTAGGGTTTCCACAATGAAGATTGGCCCTAGACGCCCGCATGCTGTTCAACTGGGAGTGTCCAGGTCTGTCCTAGATGTCCGCACAGAGTGTCTATGGGAGCGTCTGGGACCAAAAGATGAGTTATCAGTATGCAGCAATGTTCAACACAGTGACAACAATATCCAACAGTTGACTACAGTTAGTGACAGTGCATTACAGTGCTTAGAATCTGGGTCTTTGAGTATAAGCATGTTTAAGGTCATGTTATGGATGTTATAGTTATTTTGTTGCATAGATGAAGATATGAATCATTGTACTCTCTTTTGTTGAATCATTTGATGACAATTTAAGAAGAAGAAGAATTTTGCAAGGGATTTCCCCAAAGTGGGTTTTGCCTTGGTCTTCGACCAATCCTGGTGTCTCTATGTGTGCATGCTTTTCTTCTATTGTTCCTTTATGCTCTGCTGCATTGATGATGATGATATTGTTCTTTCTACATAGTTGCACATGCTGATGTATAATGATGTAAATCTGAGTAATGTTATAATGATATGGGGTGAACTTAATGTGTTAATGAAGAAATGCAATTATCAAAGCAAAGGACAAAGTAGCTCCATGAAAAATTTATAGTTTTCCCATAAGGTAAACCCTAGTTTAGTCTTGAATTAACTTAGGGGCTTGTTTAAGGGTTTCATGTGCCTTGATCTTGCAGATATACATTGTTGGAAATCCCTTCTCCTTGTCTTGACCTTTGGCCATCCCAATACTCAATCGACTAATCAAGCCCTAGGTCTTGTGCCTCATTTAATAAGGCTCTATCAAGAAAGTGAATTGCCTCCCATTAGAGCTATGAGCTTAAATTTTTACTTTCTTGTAAAAGGCCTCATTGTGCCATGTTGTACCTGTTACCCACCATCACTGGGTGACCCCCCACACGAGAATTTTCTCCTAGATTTGTCTTTAGCCGGCAGCCAACAACCCCTTGTAGCCACCTGATAGCTTGATGTGGTACCATTCTTTGCCACCTGAGCCAGTGATTGTGTATCCTCGCTCATCTGTCATGATCGTATGTTTGAAGATGGGCCAACCAACCCCAAAGGTATGATTTGTCATTATGGAAATGGGTGTTTATGCTTTTTCTTGGGCACACTTGGGCATGGATTACTGGGGGGGACTTGGAGGAAAGAAAGAACCTGGGCTGTACTTTTGTTTCCTTATCTCAGGTTTAGGGGTTAATCTTGTATCATAGTCTCGTGGGATATCCTTTATTGGCTACTAGCTTTAAGAGTGGCATTATATGGGAAACCTTGATTTTGGTTGCGTGGTCCCGCTTCCTGATACCATATATCTCACTCCCCTTCGCTCATTACAAGCTCTTTCCACATTCTTCCATCTGGGCCCACATTTGTCCATTGGGTCCACAAGGTGTTAGCCTTCCCCTCCCCTTGTCCACACCTTGGGTCGACCTTGGAACGATGCCTCAGAGGTTGATGCAGCTAAAAAGAAATATAAAAGCATAATATGGCCACATACAACAAGAAATATACTACAAATGCAAAAGCTGGTCGGACAATAAAATTTAACACGTGGGCAAAAGCCAAACATGAGCTCCACCCCCTATCATTATGGCCATCCCCCTGGCTCCTAGGGCCCCTATGAGTGCTCCTTGCATCATTAAGGAACCTGTGATTGTCCCAATTGGTGGACGATGAACTACTCTACTTTAAGGGGGTAATCACTGCTATAACTTACACATCACGCTCTTATCCCCTTAATCCCCAAGCAGTAAAATGAAGAAAATTCAATAAAAGGCAAATGAAGAAGGGTGGAAAAATAAAGGTTGGGGTAATTCATGTACCATGATTTATCCCTCCTTACATTCATGCACCTAAGGTATGGGCCTCCCTCATCATAGCTACCCTTATACCATGGCATGTGGCTTGGGGCCTTTCCTTTTGCCCCCACCCTGTTCAATCACTATTTCACATGACACTTGCAATTTGATGGATGTACCATGGACCTATCATTCCCTTGGAGGCTGAAACCATCTAATAGGGCCTTGCATTAACCTTTCTTGTCGGGGAAGACAACACCAATACATGTTCAAAGCCCATTTGGAAGGGAAAGCCATTGGAAGTGTCCACTTCCGCCCTTGATTAGCAAGCTTATTTACTCAATTGCACTAATGAATTATTGTTTTGGAAAGTGAGGAGACACATTGGATCTTATACATGATTGCAGGCGGGTTTTCATCTTGGACTTGGTCTCCCTATACAGGATCCAAGCGCTCTAGAGGGTCACAATGGCATTTGTAGGGTGAGCATTGAGAGCCGTGGGCCTCTGGCCATGCAGAGCATTGATTGCCACGCCATGGGTTTCTTTAGCACCACCACTTGCTTATTTGTGCCCTAGTTATACAGAGATGATGATGCACTTGGACCACATTGCCCAGCCGACCACACATTGCACCCGACACTTGGAAGCTGATCCAAGGCGCAAAGGAGGTTATGTCTTCCCTAGGGAAACATGGGAGGGCATGTGTCATCTTCTACCCTCATTGATGGAGCATCGACTTGAGCTTGAGCCATTTGGAGACACATGAGACCCATTTGGAGCCCACAATGCCCAAATTGGTTTTTGGAGATGTTTTGTAGCATTTGGAGGGCATTCCCCTCTTATTCATCATTTTTGATGCCCTCTCTCTCATCATCAGCACATGAGGCCTCAACGCTGCTCTTCTAGGCCTCCACGTCAACCTTGTTTGGGCTTAAGAAGGCTCGTTCACTTTACCTTTTGAGCTATCATGGTTTGCTTGTAACCATGGGTGGATTACTAGACATTTTAGGTTGGAGGGGCTTTGTCTTCTCATTTTTGAACTCATAACTCATCTATAAATAGATGAGACCAAGTCTCATTCTATCTATCATCACTTGGATCTTCGATCTCTCTCTTGAGAATTTTGATCTTGCAGTTAGAGGACGAATTTGGATGTTATTGATGTACCATGATGTTTGGATAATTTCGCTATGATTCTTGGAGCTTCTTTTTGTCATTTTTGTGTATGGATATATTCTTCACTACCTTGTAAGTGCTTTTTAATGCTATATTTCTGATTTGGTGAATGTCTAATGCATGGAATATTTTCTAATGGTTATTAATGTGCCATAATTGATGAAAAATTGTTTGAAGCATTGAAACTATTGAAAATTTTGCATGTTTTACTCATAAGATAATGAATGAATGAATGTTTCTAGAGGAATGATTGCATTTGCATCCTTGAAACTCCATAACAATTGTCATTGAAGTATAAAAGTCTACATTAATCGTGTAGTTGCCTCCATAAGGGATAACGAAGCTACTTCTTTAGGCCTCCTTGAAGAGTGAGTTGCCATATCTTGGTTTATCCTTGACTCCAATTCTCCCAATAGTCAGGCACTTGATCTTGGACCCTTGGTGATCACATCCTACTCAAAAATCACACATCTTCTCACCTTTTTCTTCGTCCCTATAAGGATAGGTAGGTCTCTCTAGGGCTTGGTGCAAATTCCAATAGAGGAAAAAATTTCAAATTCCGTTTGGATAAAATTCCTTTTTAGTTTCTCCTCTAGCCATCCTCAAGTTTTGAAAGAATGTCGAAAATGGCCTCTCCATAAAATTGATGCCCTAGCCTTCGCACCAAGTAGGAACCCTAGAAGCTAATCCTTCAAATTGGGGACTTTTTCAAGGCTTGTGCTATAGTGCTTGTTGAAGTATATCATTCATAACCTTTTCTCTTGTCTACCTTGACTGTGGATGAACTCATACATCATCAAATATCTCAACCCTAAGTTTCATGCAACCTTCCTTTCAAGGGGTTTTTCTTGGAAAGTCTTCGTAACTTCTCCCAAAGCTCACACTTTCATTGAACCTTTCCGTTGAATGAGTCACCTTGCCTCACTCCAAGCCTATCATAGACATATCAATCACAAGTGAGGGATACTGGGACTCCTCCCATCGGTGAAAATCCGAGAAGAGAAGGGGACTTAGGTTGTGGTGATAGTGGGCCTTTTCCCCAAGTCTTGTTGTGCCCTCTAGCTTTTGCCTTCCTACAAGGCTTGCCAGTTTGTGCAACAACAATACTCTAACCTTAGAATACCTATTAGGTGACCTTCTCACATACCCAAATTCCTCTTATCAATGAAAATTCATAAAGAATAGGGGGTTTTGGTTGTGTTGATAGTGGGGCACTACCCCATTGTTGTCACTTGATCTAGTGTTAGCCTGGTACGGTGCCCGTCTCCAAGGCTTGCTAGATTTTGCGGCAACAGATTCTACACTATTTGGTTACCTTTATCTTTGCCTCCTTGTTGACCCATCCCAATGGATATGGGATAGGATGGTCATGAGTTTTTAATCCCAGTTTCTTGACTAGATTTGTTGCTACAAGATTTGCCTACAATCCTGAGTGTAATAGAGCATCACTTTTTGTCTTCCTGACTTGTATTTTTGTATGGAAGAGTCTGGTCATTTCCTTCTCTTCCTGTTGTTGAAGGCTACTCATATTCACCCCCATTTTGCAATGATATATGGACAATCTTCTCATCCATGTCCGAGCCACTTTCCACCTAATTACTTAAATCAGTGGCCATGAGATTTTTCTTCTTAGCATTTTTCTTTTGGTTCTTCAGGTTGAGATCTGGGTGCAACTTCTAACACTTCTCCTCTATATGACCATCAAATTTATAGTGGTTGTAGTGGTTGTTGGGATCTTTGCACTAGTGTGCTGTGGCTGCTGTCTTTTTGTCTTTTCTCTCTTTCACTTCTTTTCCTCAGAAGTATCCCGGTGCTCCTTTTGCTTTGACCCACTTGATTTCCCTTTCTTTTGACCTATGTTCTCCAGGTATTGTTCCTATACACAAGCCGCAGTCACTGTTATGGGTTTGAACAACATCACTTGTTTCCATAGATGGCTGTATAGGCTCCCCAGATACTTGAGATCTATGTCTAGGTTCTTTGGGGAGAGATTGATCATTATTGCCATTTTCCTAAATTCGATGGTGTTCTCCTTTACACTCTGCCTGAAGTAATGCCATCGGATCCATTGGGCCTATACATACCTGATAGGGTAGACATGGGACTTAAAAAGAGTTTTGAAATCCTCCCACTTAGTCACTGGAGGATCCCCTTGTGGCCTTAGCGTGTCTCTATGGATTTCCCACCAGGTCAGGGCATGGTCCTCTAGTTTCAAATGGACAAAACAATTTTTCTGTTTCTCCTCCATGTGATGAACGCTAAAATAAAATTTTGATTATTGCAACCAATGATTTAATTTCAAAGTGTCAATCTCACCTTGATATTGCTTGATGTCGACCTTCACTTCCACCTTGAATAGGGATTGTGAATGGTTCACAACACTTGAAATGGGTTGTTCTCTTTTAGGTTATTTCTTAAGACTCTCTTTGGTTCTTCTCGATCCCTCGATTTCCCCTTTGATTTGACCTTTGAGTTAGAACTTGTTAATTTTTGCAACTATGATCAAATTCCACCTTGGACAACTCAAATGACAGAGATGATGATTGCATTAGATTCCTCTTTTTGAGAGGACCAAAATCGACCTAAAGATCTCCTAATTTGGTCAAGCGAAAGTTGAGTTATGAATTATTTTATTCATACATGTATTATGGAATGGGTTGGTCCTAACGACATGGGTTGGCCCTAACCACATAACTGCTTGGGTCAGTCTTAATCCCAATTGAACCCTCAGGAAAGCCTATAAATAGAAGATACCTCAAGATCATTTGTACACATTTTCTCTTCTCTTTTGTCTTGGTTCCCATAGGTTTGACTGAAGGAGTTCGCTCAAGGGTCCGAAATCACAGGCGAAAGGTTCGCTCTGGGTTAGGGTCTTCTGGATCTCGGACGCTGGTATAGAACAGGGCATTGTGGTCCCCGGACGCTGGCACATAAGCCTATGAGAGCGACTAGATACCCTTGGATGCTGGCACAAAGGCTTGTGGGAGCGACTATGGCTTCAGAGACAAATCTGGAGGTATTGGTCCCTAGTTGCTTGCACATAATGGTCCAGAGAGCGACCAGGTTGTCTCAGACGCATGCACAATAACTTTAAAGGAGCGACCAAGGGTTTTAAGTGTGTTGCACCCCGGTCACAAGCATAGAGTCTTCCTGAGAGCGACTGAGTAGTTACAGTCACCCTCACACAATGTCTGAGAGAGTGACCATGGAGTTTCGGTCGCACACATATAGTGTTGATGAGAGCGACCAGAGTTCAGATCTAGGGTTTGCCATCTTGGCTTCAATTGACTTCAGTGATTTTGTAGATCTGGGTTTCTCTTTGCTGTTATATAGATCTATAGATTTGTAGATCTAACTTGTTAGTATTCGCTGCAAACATATGTATTGGGTTAATTGACAATGATAGCAGTGCTCATCAGTGTTCGACATAGTGACAATAGTGTATAGCAGTTGACATCAGTTTGTGACAACACTTTACAATCATCAGTATGAGGGTTTTAATTCCCAACATGATTAGATCTGTTTCATGGATATCATTATTGTTTTGCTGCATAGTTAAAGTTATGGATCATTGTACTCTCTTTTGCTGCATCATTTGATGACGATCTAAGAAGAAGATTTTCAAGGGTTTTCCTCATAGTGGGTTTTGCCCTGGTCTCGGACCAATCTTGGTGTCTCTATGTGTGTGCATGCTTTCTTTTACTGTTCTTTTTATATTCCGCTGCATTGATGATGATGGTGATGTTGTTTCTTTTTATGTAATTTCATATGCTGATGTATAATGGTGTAGATTTGAATAATGTAATGATGATATGGGGTGAACTTAATGTATTAATGATTAAATGCAATTATCAAAGAAAAGAACAATGTCGCCCAAAGAAAATTTAATCAATTCCAATCTTGTTCGCTAAGCCGCCATAAAGAGGTTCATATCACAGTTGATTTCTGCAACCTGCTCGTCCAACCTTGAGAACCTTTCCTCTGTCGGATCTTGAGGGTTATTAATAGATTCATCAACCATGACTGGGGTTTTACGACTTTTTGCTTAAATCGATTTGGATTCTTTACTACTTCCCACAAAATATGCAAAGACATTTTCTTTGATACCAATATGATCTGTAAATTGCTGTGGATATTCCAATGGCTAGTTCGTCACAACAAATCTAATAAAATTATTCTTAAAATCCAAAACTATGAAACGAGGATTATTTTCCTTAGACTCTTGGATTTATTAAGTTACTATTTTCATGCATGCAATATATAGAATGCGGAAAATAGAGAATAGACACAAACACAATCAATCATAGCCATAATAACTCAAGATTTGATCTAGGAAACCATTATGGGAGAAAGCCTAACTGAAAGGATGCTTTGTTCTCTCTTTGTTTGAATGGAAATAGATGCAAGTACAAATGAGTGAGACTTGTGGCCTGTAGGTTGCTATAGTGCACAACCCTCTCTATTTGCTCTCTTTCTATCCACTCAGATACTTTGGTAATATATGGAACAAAAATGCACTTGAAGAGATGGAACCCCTTTTTCTCCTAGTGGCCCGGTTATAACACAACCCGATAGTCAACAAGTGGTTAAGTTTGACTCCTTCAACTCTTAACTAGAGTTACAATATTCTCTTCTAGATTTTTCTTCATCATGATCATGTGGCTAGCCCCTTTTCCATGAATAATGGGGGCTGACGATGCATCCTCTCGAATCGTGGTGGTAAAAACAAGAAGATCAACTTTCGGTGGGATAACTTTTGCATACGAACTTCTTTTGAGGTCTTTCTTGCACCATTGGGAATGTATCTAATTGTAGAATAGTGTTAGCGGTGTGGTGCTTAAGTGGCAAAGTTTTGTCCCCAAAAAACATCGTTTAATGCATCAAACTACTTGTGGAAGGTTTTAGACCCCAATTTGCCAAATTGGGACTTGCCAATAAAAATGGTCCTAATAACAGAGTCCTCCAGTTTTGCCACTCTAAAAGCATCAAGATGGATGACAAATGATATGATACAATTCGAATCATCAAACGACTGGTGGGAGGGGGTTAAATTGCTTCGTGGAGATGGATCTTCAACACCCTTGCTCTTTTTCACTTGATGGCTTGACTAACTTTGGAATTTTGACTATCTGCAATGGTCTTTTATCTCCCAACAACTAGATTGTTCTTCGTAACAGCCCGCTTGATCCCCACGTGGCACTATGGAGGGTGTCACCTTGCATGGAAACTAGATCTCCAACGTTCTAGAGAATTTGAGGATTCTGCCACTTGGGTTTTGTCCATCAATTCTTTTAGATAACTTTTGACCTAAAGATTGTCTCTTCATGTCAAGTTTTTCCCTTGTTTTTCCACTTGGAAGCCAAATGTGTCACTTAGCCACCTTTGACTACAATTCTTGGGATGATGCCTACACCTTTTGTAAAAATTTCCTTGTGGCATGTCATCCACATTTTATTTTGAGTAGTTTGAGACCTTGTTGACTTTTTGACCTTGGGACTACATGTATCGAGAAACATGAATCACTAAGAATTGTGAGATTACCATGTTGAGAATTGTCTGATAAATATTGCACCAGAGCCAAGGATGCATACAAACCCCATGACACACGACTATTTGGTAAGACATAGGTGTGCTCGACATGGGCTAGATTGGCCATACAACTACAATCATCCCTACATAATCAAAGGCTCCCATAAACCATGAGTCCCAATGTGATCCACTTTAAGTCCTCCAATCCTATTTAGTACGAAAGGAGCTAAGAACGGGGACCAAAGGGACCAACCATGGCCAACCATAACAGACTTGGGATACCTTAATAAAAAATCTCACGTGGCCTACAAGGCTTTAATTGCATTGTTTGGACTTACAATGGTGTTATGAAAGGCAAGTAAAGACCATATGTAACCTTGTTGAAATGAGGGATAACATGACTCAATGCTAATTATTAAGTCTATGGTGAATAAAGCATCCATATGAGAAATCAAAGTCAATTCTATCATTATCAAGATCAAGAATTTAATCAATTATTTCGAGAAGTATTTTTTTCATATAAAACGAGATATAAATGGTGAGGCTTGTTGCCCACCATTTTGTGGGTGATATCCTGAAATTTTTTCACCAAGATGGTCCTCAGCCAATAGCCAGTTGCTCCTTGCATCCACCAACTAGCTCATTGTGCCACTTCTTTGCCACCTGAGCTAGCCATTTGGTTCCTCACCCATTTGTCATGATTGTATGTTTGAAGTTGGGCCTCCCAAACCTAAAGGTATGTCTTGTCATTTGGTAATTGAGTATTGTAGTTTACTTATCATGGAGACTTTTGGGCATGGATTAATGGGGATATTCGGCGGAAAGAGTGGGCTAGGTTTGTGCTCTTGTCTCCTGGACCTCTTTTGGATGTTAACCTTGAACCCTAGTCCCGTGGGATCTCTTTTACTGACCTTTGGGCTTTAGGGATGGTACTTCATGGGAAACCCTGATTTTGGATGTGTGGTTCCTCTCCCTCATCCACATATATCACTCCCCTCTCCCTCATCCACATATATCACTCCCCTTCCGCTCATTATAATCCCATCCATCATTCCTCCCACCTGGGTCCACATTCCTCCACTGGATCCACATAGGGCTAACCTCCCATTCCCTTTGCCCACGCCTTGGGTCGGGCCTGGAATGATGCCCCGGAGGTTGATGCAGCTCAAAAGAAAAGTAAAAGCTTGGCCACATTCAACAAGAAAATGTACTGCAAAATGCAAAAGATGGCCAGGACACACATTTATCGCGTGGGAAAAAGCCAATACATGAGCTCTACCCCATTCTCATGGCCATCACCCTGGTTCCTATAGGTCTTAGATGAGCCTCTTTTATCATTCAGGAACCCATGATTGTCCCAACCCCTAGTGGGCAATTAACCGCCCCACCTCAAAGGGGGTATCCATTGCCATACCTTACATATCATGCTCTTACTCCTTGAGCCCCGAGCAGTTAAACCAAAGAAAAATCATAAAAGGTAAAAGGCAAATGAAGAAGGGTGGAAAAATCAAGGCCGAGGTGACTCATGTACCACGATTGCTCCCTCTTATACATTATATGCCCAAGTGTGGGCTTCCCCTTTATTAGCTATCCTTGAACCTTGGCATGTGACCCAGGAATCAGGATTTCCCCCTCCATCCCCTACTCCGTACCATCACTTTATCACATGCCACCACCATTTGAAAGATGTACCTTGGACCTATCATCCCCTTTAAAAGTAGAAACCACCTAATAGGGGACTTAGTTAAACCCCCTTGGAGCTTGGAGACATTAACACATGCCATTATGAAGTGCCCACCTGTTGTCCATGGTTTGTAAGCTCTTTAACTCGATTTCTTTTAATGACTTGGTGTACTGGAAGGCAAGGGGACGCATCGGATCTTATACAGGATTATAGATGGTCTTTATTTTGGGTTTGGTTTCGCTGTATAGGGTCCTAACCCTTTAGAGGGCTACATTGGCACCTGTAGGGTGTGTGTAGAGAGTCGTGGGCCTCCACAACAGTAGAAAACATTCCACGGATCCCCAAAGATGTTAAGATATTGGTCGATTTTCATCTGTTGGAAGAGGAAGATGCACTTGGTTCACCATGCCCAACCGATGCCACAGTTGTATCATGCACTTGGCAGATGACCCAAGACTTGTACGCTGATGTGGCATCACTTACATTATCATTTGAACCCTTACAGATGGTCTACATGCATCTTCGATCTACTTGGAGACCCATGAGGTTACTTGTGTACTCCCACACCCATTAGGAGCATCACGGGTTTACTATTTTGAGAACAAGGGGCCAACCCCTTGTCCATTACTTTTGGGAGTTCTATTCATCATTATGGCTCTTATGGACTTCATCAAGTTTATTAGAAGGCCAAACGACATGTATTATAGATCATTGGGCTCCTTAAGAGGTTTACTCTTTTGGTTTATGAGCTTGTTTGGTGGGCTTGTCACCAAAAGTTAGTTATTTTGCACATTATTTTATTTTAGGGCTAATGTAGGCCTAATTAGCTAAATCGACACTCATTAGAGGTGTATAAATAGAAGTGATGAGGATTCATTTTAGCATCATCATTTGGATTTGGAACTTGCATCTCTTTAGAGATTTTTGCTATCCTTCTTGGAGGGCGAATTTTTGGAGCATGGAATGAATTTTGATGTTTGGATAATTTTCATATGTCTTGGAGCTTCTTGATGGCAAGTTTTTGGATGGTTGGATATATCCTTATACATGTGAGTACATTTTAAAGCTATTCTTTCTTTCTAATTTTTCACATACATTGTTGCTGGGATTTCGCTATACTAGGTCTTATTTGTTGCATCTCTTATGCAAAGTTGTGGAAATTTTGTTTTTGGATAGTGAATGCTTCATGTATGGGCCATGTATAATGAATGAATGTTCCTAGGGATGTTTCATTACTGAAATTTATCTTGATAAGCCAATTATCTTGCAAAACGAAGTATAAAGTCTTTGACGTCGTTTTTGTTGCTGCCCTAGTGCCAAGCAAAGTTGTCTTTGAGGCCTCCTTGACCTAGAAAATTCGAAGGTCCATAGTCATAATTCTACTCAACTCCATTTCTCCCCAAAGGATTAGGCACTGGTCCACCTAAAGGTGATCATCTTAAACCTTTCTCATCCAACTTCCTCTCCTTCTTCAGGCCTAGCCCATTAGGTCTCCTAGGGCATCATTTATTTTGCAAACCACCCATAAAAAAAGTTCGATCTCTTGGCCCCTACTACACTGGTGTGTCTCCTAGGTGCCCTCCAATTTTGAAGAAATTCCAATGGTGGTATTTTGAGATATCTCAAGCCCTAGCCTCGAGTTGAATCTTGCCCTTGGTTTCCTTAGGCTAGAAGCCTCATTGGGACCCTCACATTGTCTTGCATTAAAAATTCTTTTTTTGGTCCCTTTCCCCTTTTGGAATAGGTCAAGCATATCTTTGGTTGCTGCCAAACCCTACCCCTTGGGTCCACTAGGTCCCGTGTGGTCCCATACATTATCAAGGATAATTCTTTAAGGATCACTGGGAATCCAAGCTTTCACAAGAATTTCAAGGCCTAGGAACCTCCATTATAAGATACATACCCTAAACCTAACCCTTGAAATTTTCCTTAAGCCCTTCCTTGAGAGCTTTAAACCTTGCCTCCAAAGCAAACAAACCACATATTTGAGCCTCTCTTGGGAATAGGCTTCTAGGATCACCCCTCACCCTATCATTGGTCTATCTATTTAGTGATCCTCATCATAATGGGTCTCTTCCCATCAGTGAAACTCCGTAAAGAGTAGGGAGCCTTAGCCGAGGTGATAGTGGGCTATTGCTCCATTTGTTGCCCTTAGCCTAGTTGTAGCCTTTCAAGGCTCCCCTTTGAGGATCCCCGCTAGTTTGAGCGGTAACAAGGTTCACTATTGGGCCAAGGTGGTCTCCACCCTATAGCATGGGGTTTTGATTAAAATCGAAGAATTTTGTCATTGTCCAATACCTTGATGCAAATGGATTTCAGTAGCCTCTCCCTAGCATGCTTCACAAGGCACACTCTTTAAGTGACCAACTGGATCCTCTATAGTTTAAACGATACGACATGGTTTCCATATATACTTCACTTGCCTCAATTTGGCTTGCGTGTGCTTATTCAATGTAATACATTAGGCTTCTGCAGGATATCTGGGAATATTCAATGACAACAGTAAATACTTCTCTTTACTTCAACCCAAATCACCCTATAGCCCAAGCTAATAAATACCATACAAGTGTACTTCAATACTAACAATTTACAACCCTTAAGGGTCCAAGCATATAGCAGATCTGAAAATTTTAATTACAATAGGTTATAATAGCAACAAATCTGCTTCATTATCTTATGGTTACATGTTCAATCACTTCACCAGTTCAGCTATATGTTATTTCAAATCAGCATGAACAACAAGGGCTGAAATCTACTCAGTCATGAAGTTAATAGAAGTTGAAAATCAAATTCTTTAGTGCACAATATTTGGTTAGCTAGAAAAACCATAGGAAAACCTCAACTGCCATTTTCTCTTAGCTAAGAATCACTCATCCACCAATGGCTGTTAGCTAAGAATCACTCCTACGGAACGTCGGTCACTCCACCAAGGATTTTTACCAAGCTAGCGTCTACACTGGCAAGTCCTCCTTGGCACATGCAAGACACTTTCTTCTCTTCTTTTCCTCAACAAGTGTAACAAAAGCACTCAGGTTCCAAATGCCACAAAACCTCAGTCTTCTTTTCTTCTTTTCTCATAGGAACTATAATATATAATGCTATCTTTACCTCCATAGGGTTTATCACAAACTGTAATGCTTTGCCTCCTTAGGATGGAAATTTAACCCTAGAACTTACCTTGAGTTTCCTCCAAGAACCCTAGTGTTCCATGAAAAAGAATGATAACACAATGAAGAGTACATAAGAGAGAGAGAGAGAGAGAGAGAGAGAGAGTAGTGTGCTCCACCTCTCACATCTCTAAAACGAGTGTGTCAATGAATGAATGAATGAACTCTCTCCGTCCTCTATTTATATGAGGGATAAGGGAGGCTAACAATATAAACTGGACTTAGTCCACTACAAGCAAACCTAGCTAGTCAAAAAGTAGGTCCACATGTTGAGTGTTTCCACTCCAAATGTCAAGATCATGGTGAAGACATCCTTTCCAAGGTAGGAGTGCTTCATGGGATGTATCCAACACTTTTCCTCCAAAGGCCTCATGATGCTCCAACACTTTTAAGCCATGTGCTTCTCTGAGTCTACACCACCTACATTATTAGTGTCTCAACTCTCAACCCAAGCATCCTCAAGTCAAGTACATGCCTCCATGTAAGCAAACAAGTGTGCCCATGCCATCGGAGGCCTAATGCTCTTCTCCAAGTTGCCGAACACTCCACCTCCCAGGCAAGCAAGCAACCTCCATGTGGCCATCATGAAGAATGTTACCCAACATTCAAATGCTCCAAGGAAGAATGCCACACAATCATCACGACAAGGTCTAGTAATCTATGAGCAAGCCAACTCCAATGTGTTAATATCATGATGTTACAACCAATGGTCATCCATAAACCATGCACCATAGATTACATGAAACACCCTTAGGCATGGTGTAAACACTTCTAAAATAACTCCAAAAGGGGAAGTGTTGACATGAGCTTTGTTGATGTTGACAAATTAAATATTTGACTTAGAGAAATTTCTTTATGTGCTTCATTGTTAAATTTGGAATAACTAATAATGTTGTTGGTTCCAATTCAAAATCGGTTTGTGGACAACTCACTAAAAAGCAAAGAACCCAAGACTTCTTGTAGGCGATTGTTCACATGAAAGCTAGCAAGCCCGGTGCAAAGCCTCATTGGGCAGGGCCTAACCTTATGGCAACAAGAGAAAGGGTTGCCACTATCACCTCAACAATCTTTCACTTGCTCTTTAGTGGATTTAAACCACAAGGGAGGTTTCCCCCTATAAAGATACTCTAATACTAGGGTCCAAGGTGATGAGTAAAAAGTCTATTGTTGGGTAGAGCATTGACAAGGGCTAAGATGACCCCTGTATTCTATAAAATAGTTCAAATACTCTACACTTAGACCAAGAAGTAGGCTGCTATATGTTAGAGCTTGTAAAATATGCAATGATGGGGCATTCAATGTCATGTAGCAGCCCAAAGAAAAGATATTAAAATGATTTTCAACAACGAAGGAGCAAGATCTTCCAAAAGAGGCTAGGTTTAGACTAAGAAATATTTATGGCTGTTAGGTATGCATAAGCAACAGTAAAGAGAGTGATGTTAGCCCTATTTAGGTGGTATAGACCATGCAATATGCTAGATTTTGCCTTTAGATAATTTATAGATGCAATTCCTAAACTTTGAGCCACAAACATCCACTGAAATCACACTTATATGCATAAACTTACCCTAGAAACCCTAACGGCTGCCCTGGCCATTTGGGAGAGAGAAGAAATAGATTATTTTTAGCTAATTTTATGGACGATCAACACACTTTAGATCAATGCCTTATTCAACTAGGGTTCAGTGGAGCCTTTAGGGTAAAATTCAGGGGAAGGAAATTGATGTAGTAAGGGGTGATGCCTAGGGCATCCACTCCTAAAACCCTAGTTATCGCTCTTGTGAGGGAAGAAATCAATATAGGATTTGCACATTAAGAGCTTCTCTACAGGCCTTCGAGAGAACAATTTACAGGCAATAACGAAGCAAAATTTCAGCAATGATGAAGCATGTAGTCATGGCACAATAGAAACTCTACTTTAAACATTAAGCATGCAAAATATCAATAATAAGACAATAAACTTAAAAAATCCTCCACAAAAGGTGCTTCTTTCAATCCTAGAATAATGTCTCCACGCAAAAATCACATCCACAAGAAATTCACATCAATAAAGATCATATTGTTGGAAACTCTGGGGGGGGGGTGAATCTGTGTTTCACTTTTTTTCTTACAGTTTAGTATCAAAACCATTGACCAATAACATCACATCAAAGGAACACAAGATATATATGAACAATATATTTATATTACAAGGGAAGCTAGAAGTTTTGGTTTACCAACTATAATTGGAAGGGCTACAACCCCAAGATAATTACCAACCACTATTAGAAGGAGCTACAACCCCTGTTTACCAACATCCATTGCAAGGAGGCGACAATCTCCTGAAGAAAGCTACTTCCTTCCTTCCCTAGCACCACACTGCCACCCTATAGAATAAAAGACAAAATAAACATTTCTTGGGTTTCCATACCCGGGACAATGACCCAATTACAACAACATTCAAACCTTGGTTATTTACAACTTCATTACTGCCCCTCTGTCATGTCCAACTTGCATGCTGCATTAACTCATACTGTAGATAGTTCAACAATAAAAATGCATACCTCAGATCATTAATACAGGTTCCCTTACTTTGCCTTTGATTTGTCTCACAAGTTCTTCAAGGTTTGCTTAAAACTCTGCTCCAGAACTTCGTTAGAGGGCTGCTTCAAGCTTCTGCTTCAAGACAAGGTCTGCTCCACACTTTGGCATCAAAGTCTATAACCTCAGGGTTGACTTCAGATTTAGCGGTCACAGGGCCGAAATAAGGTGCCTCAGAAGGCCTGATAAGGCCCCAGAACATGCTTGTGATTTACCACAGAAACTTGGATCAATCCAGCGAATTTATCCTTCTTGCAGGTTCAAATCTTCCTCAAACTTAATGCCTCAGATCTGATTTGAAACAAGGATTTGAATTGCCACAAGTATTCCCTAGAAGTCAGCTTTCATTCTTGCCTTAGGAGAGCTTGAATCAATGACAAAAAATGACCTCAGAAAGACCTCTGAATGTGCTTCAGGAGGGTCGAAAATTGAAACAAGTGCCTTAGAAGGGTTACTGTTTAGACCTTAGGAAAGGCCAAAGTTTTCCTCAGGTACAGGTCCGAATTTGGGCCTTAGGGAACCTGAATTGGGCCTCAGGAACTTGCCCTAAACAGGGCCTAAAACTTGCCTTCAAATGGAAACACGAAATTCTGCGAGCAATGCTTCAAATAGAAAATGAAATAAGCTTGAAAATCTTACCTGAATTGTCTTGAGGAAGTTTCAAACCTTTCACAGCAATGTCCAATACTCCAAGCTTGCTCCAGATGATCTTGACTTTCTTCAGATATGTCTTTAGGGCTTAACCTGTGTAGAAGAGTAGAAGATCTGTGATGATTCAATGCTTCTTGTTCTGCCTTTTAGATGCCATGACTAGGGCATATATATACACATTGAAGGGTGCCCTTTTTTAGGGCTGACCTGACCAAATAATATTTTTCTTATTTGAAAGCCACATCTAATTAGGAGCCAACTTGAAGGAATTAGGGCTGACTTGGCGCAGGAGGCATAGGCCACCCAATTTTTTATTTTTTTCTCTTTCATTAAGCTCCTTTCAAAGCAGCCTTGGACATATGGACTTATGACAATTTGAATTACAATTTTTGACCTCCTTCTAGGGAAGATATTAAGGCCAAAACTTTGTGGGGCAGAAGCTGGTGCTAAGCACATTCATTTGTGGCATCAAACTTCAAACTTGAATACCTCTCCAACCAAGAGGACCCACAAAGTGTGCCACCTATCAAATGAAATGGCATGACAAGGGCTGCTAATCTATGTTGGTTTTTGTAGCATTGGAAGTGTGCTAGTCTTGAAACTTTGTGGAGAGGTTAAAACATGTGAGATCTCCAAAACCCATAAATCGTTTCTGAAAATTCCACCTAGAGATGATTCAATTAGATTATTAGCCGATTTTTTAAATATTTCCTAAGACTAAACTTATGGAATATGGTTAATTAATCAATATTGGTTGAAATAAGGTGAGCATTCTCTAGAAACTTACATGGATCGACAGGGAATTAATTTGGGCCCTTGATTAAGTTTTAATCCTGGTCGTTGGTGCTCCAACAAAGGATTATAAGAAGAAGTCGATGGGTAGATGGTGAACACACTTGTGGAGTTCGATTTCTAGAGAGCAACAACAGTTGTTGGAAAGCCAGAGAAGGAAGCAGAGACAGTGAGGGGCAGGGATAGTGAGTCTAGAGGAAAGTTTTTCTAGATCTGGAGAGTCAGCTATAGGAGGGTCGAGTTTCCTCAATGAGGCTGCGCAGAGGCAACGCAGAAGAAGCTTTAGAGGAGAGGTAGAGTTTGATTTCACCAGACAGAGGGTCGATTCAATTGATGGAGGCTAGGAAGATTTTCGGAAGGTGCCAGCGAATCATTCTCAGAGGCTGGATTGGGCAGGCGACTTGATCAATTGCAGTTCCAGGCAAAGCGTTCAAGTGCCTTTGCAAGTTTGACATAGAGGTTGACACAGGGGTTTCGTGGAGCCCATTTAGAGCCATTTTTAGAGCTGGATCAGTGTCGGGTGAGTCAAAATTTGTCTCACTAATTTTTTGTGGCCAGTTTCTCTTGTAATGGATTGCCAATTTGTGCATCCAGATTGTACTCAAAATTTCACTGCTACAAATAATAAAACCCTCAGTTGCTGCACTGGTTTTCCCAAGTTGGGTTTTTCCGAGGACATTTGTCCAAAAATAACAGTGTGCGCTAGATTTTCTCAAATTCTAGCGCTATTTTTCTTCCGCAGTATTTGTTTGTGAAAATTATAGTGTGAATTATTTGGTATTTGCCGTAGCAAACTGCAAATAAATTAACAATTAGGAAAATAATTTCTAGTTGCTGTGATAGATTGAAAACTTCACATGGTATCAAACCGTGAGTGATCAGCGGGGAAGCTCAGAAGTGGAGGAGAGAATTTCGCTGTTTGAAGGGAGCAACAGGCTGAAATTGTAGGAGTTTACAGGGTAAGCTCCTCAGACAGAACACCAAAGGACACCGCTCACAAACAGATCACAGATCAATACACCAGTATTTTTGACGTGGTTAAAACCCTCAAAGAGGGAAACAGTCACCCACCTGAGCCAACGCGGGCCTTTCAGCAATTTATTAAAAAAAAAGAATGAAATTTAACATAAGCTTATCCAATGAACAGTTAACCTACAAATGACCCTCCATGCTCTTTAAATAGAGATCATGGACCAATCGGGTGTTAAGCCACAGATCAAGTGTCGATAATACCGAGGAGAGAATGAACCGTCGGATCACTACATATTGTGACCGCCGGATTGTAAGTTACAAAAGTACATAGTAAAGAAACACACTTTACCGAACCCTATACTAGACCAAGTTACACTAAAGCACATGAGATCCCCAAGCCCCAGAAATGGTTTGGGCAGATTCTAACTGGTTTGGGAGATATTAAAATAATTAATATTTTTAATGGAGTTCCCAAGTCTAAACTCGGGAAAAATAAAATATTAATGGGTATTAATATAAAATTGGGTTAGAAGGTTCCAAAAGTCATGGATCAAGCCAAATCTAATCTTAGCCATTAATTAGAGATTTAATCTCGGCCGTTGAAGGACCAACAGGAAAAGTATAAGAAGAGGCTTGAGGGTTAGTTGGAGAACACACTGAGGGAGACCAGTTAGTTTGTTTTCTGGAGCGGGGTTAGCTGAGAAATTCAAACTAGTGGTTTGGAGAGCAGTAGGAGGCAGTGGGTACGGAACAGAGAGTTAGGAACAACACCAGAAGATTAGAACAAAGGTTGGAGAGGCAGACACAGAGCCTCTCAGGCAGACGCAGAGGCAGCAGACTGCCCAGTCATTGGAAGGCCTGCGTGTGTGACGCAGAGAGGCCTAGGGTTGACGCAGAGAGGCAGGAGCTGACGCAGTAGCTCTGGGAGCTACGGAGAGGCCAGTAAGCTTGACGCTGAGATCAGGAGAAGTGGAGAATTTGTTCTTTGTTGGGTAAGCCAATTTGGCACCCAATTGAGGGTTAGTTGGAGAACACACTGAGGGAGACCAGTTAGTTTGTTTTCTGGAGCGGGGTTAGCTGAGAAATTCAAACTAGTGGTTTGGAGAGCAGTAGGAGGCAGCGGGGGGAACAGAGAGTTAGGAACAACACCATAAGATTAGCACAGAGGTTGGAGAGCTAGACACAGAGCCTCTCAGGCAGACGCAGAGGCAGCAGACTGCCCAGTCATTGGAAGGCCTGCGTGTGTGACGCAGAGAGGCCTAGGGTTGACGCAGAGAGGCAGGAGCTGACGCAGAGAGGCAGGAGCTGACGCAGTAGCTCTGGGAGCTACGGAGAGGCCAGTAAGCTTGACGCTGAGATCAGGAGAAGTGGAGAATTTGTTCTTTGTTGGGTAAGCCAATTTGGCACCCAATTGTACTGAAGAATTGCTGAATAATAAAATCCTCTACTGCACCGGTTTTCCCGCATTGGGTTTTTTTGGGGACATTAGTCCAAAATGTCTGTGTTGATATGTTGATTCTTGTGCATGTTTTCATTTCTGTATTATGTTGTGATATCTGAAACAAAATTTATTTTAATGTTTACTGAAGGGTTTTTCTTAAATAACTTATTGGCATATAAGTAGGTATCAGAGCGAGTAATTAGAGATAGGAAGGGAAAATCAATTATGAGTCGAGACCATGATGCAAAGGCATCTACGTCAGGAGACTCACATAGATTTTCAGAAAATTGCACAAGAGATAGTAACTTCGATTTCTCTATGTTGGCTTCCAGGCTGGAAGAAGAAGTGGCTTGTGTGACGAGCTCTGCATCATCAGAGGTATGGTATATAGACAGTGGAGCCTCTTGGCATATGACGGGAATCCGGGAATGTTTCTCAAATTATCAGGAGGAGAGGATGAACTTTCAGATCACCATGGGGAACAAGGTAAAGTGTACTCCAGTAGGGAGGGGTACCATAGTTTTTCAAACAGAAACGGAGAGCGGTTCCGTGCTACCAATGTGCTGCATGTGGCGGGATTAGGGATGAACTTACTTTCCGTGTTGCAACTTCAAGGCAAAGGCTATGACGTGTTCTTCATCAAGGAGAAAGTATACGTCAAACACCCGAGTTGGAAAAAGAAGGTGCAAATTGGGATTCAAAAGTAACATGCTGTACATATTACAACTAGAATCACCAATGGCACTAATAGGCAGTCACAGAGACAACGATTTGAACGAACTATGGCACAGAAAAATGGGACATTTGCACCATGGGGCTCTGAGGATTCTCAAAAACACTGTGATAGGAGTTCCAGATCTTTGTACGAAACGAGATGATGTGCTCTGGGAAAGTATGCTAAGGCAACATTTCCCAGAAGTAAAAACAGGGCTAGGAATGTACTAGGATTGATACACTCAGATATTTGCACACCTATGTCCACTAAAGCTCCTAGTGGTGTCGAGTACTTCCTCACCTTCACTAATGACCACTCAAGGAAAACTTGGATTTATTTTCTGAAAACCAAGGATGAGGTTTTCTGTCGATTCAAAGAGTTCAAGGCTTTGGTGGAGAATCTATTTGGGAAGAAAATAAAATTTTTGCACTTAGATAATGGTGGAGAGTGTGTCCATAAGGACTTCATTGATTTTTGCACTAAGGAGGGCATCAGAAGAGAGTGGACAACTCCTTGCAATCCGGAGTAGAATGGAGTAGCAGAAAGAAAGAACAGGACTATTGTAGAAGCAACTAGGGCCATGATTTATGATCAGGACATGCCAAAATTCCTGTGCGCAGAAGCATGCAACACAACAACCTATGTTCAGAATAGAACTCCTCATCAGGCATTGGGCAAGATTACTCTAGATAAAGTCTTCACAGGGAACACACTTGAAGCCAGTGATTTCAGGATATTTGGGAGCTTAGCATATTGCCGCATACTCGAGGAAAAGAGGAAGAAGCTGGATCAAACTGCAGAGAAAGGATATCTAGTGGGATATAGCGAGAACGTTAAGGCATATAGAATCTATCTTCCAGGGAGCAGGAAGGTAGTAGTTTGACGAGACGTGAAGTTCATGGAGTACAGGGCTTTCAGAAAATATCGAGAAATGCCTTCCGAGGAGCAGTCAAAAGAGGGGTCATTGGTCAAACCTCTTCAACCAACGGAAGTGAAGAATTATTCCTTGGATCAAGAAGAATCATAGGATGAGGAGGGGCCAACAGAAGCACCTGTTGGCAAAGGAAGAACAAGCAGGGAACTTCGTCAAATTCTGCGAGATGTAGAGGACTTCATTGGTGCACCAAGGAATAATAAGAGGGAGCGAAAACAACCAAATAGATATCAAGCATTAGTAGCTCAGGATGTGGAGCCTGCCAATTTTTCAGGAGGCAGCTCAACATCAGGTTTGGCTGGATGCGATGGTGGAGGAGTACAACTCCATGATGGTGAACAAAGGGGTATGCTCAAAAGGAAGGAATTGACTACGAAGAAAACTTTGCCTTGGTAGCCAGGTATACATCTATTAGAACCGTGATATCTCTTGCAGCACAGATGGGGTGGGAGATTCATCAAATGGATGTCAAAGCGTCATTTCTGAATGGGATGATAGAAGTAGAGGTATACATTGAACAACCAAAGGGCTTTGAGACACATGAGAAGAAGTCTCATGTATGCAGATTGAAGAAAGCCTTGTATGGGCTAAAACAGGGACCTAGAGCATGGTATGGTCGAATTGATGGCTATTTGCAGAAAGTGGGATTCGTCAAGAGTGACGGAGATCCAAATCTCTACTATCTGGTTGTAGAGAATGAGCCTCTAATCTTAGTATTGTATGTGGATGATCTCTTCTTGACAGGATCATCCAGGCTCATCGGTGACTGCAAGAAGAATCTAGCCACGAAATTCAACATGAAGGATTTGGGACGAATGCATTATTTCCTGGGGTTGGAAGTTTGGTAGAAAAAGGGGGAGATCTTCCTTGGGTAGGGGAGATATGCTACAGAAATCCTGAAGAGATTCAGGATGGAGGATTGTAGACCCATGGCTACTCCAATGATCACCAACTGGAAGAAGGTTGATGCATCAGAAGACAAGGATGTTGATCCCAGCTTATACAGGCAACTCATAGGGTCCCTAATGTATCTGGTCAATACCAGGCTAGACATTTGCTACGTTGTCAACACCCTTAGTCAGTTCATGGTGGAGCCGAAGAGAGTGCACTGGGTAGCAACCAAACATGTTCGCAGGTATTTATAGGGAACAATTGATTATGGACTCTTGTACACCAGGAGTAAGGATATCAAATTGAGTGGATTTACTGATGCAGATTGGGCTGGAAGTTCAGTGGATCGGAAAAGTACCTCTGGGTACTGTTTCAACATTGGATCAGGAATGACCTCCTGGTGCAGTAGGAAACAAAAATCCGTGGCTCTGAGCTCAGCAGAGGCATAATATATTGCTGCAAGCACAACTTTGTGTGAGGTCATATGGCTTAGAAAACTGCTTGTGAACCTATTTAGAAGAAAGATGGAGGCGACCAGGATCATGTGCGATAATCAAAGTTGCATCAAGGTCTTTGAGAATCTAGTGTTTCACGATCGGTCAAAGCATATTGATATCTGGTGTCACTTTGTCAGACACTGTGTCCAACAAGGAGCTGTACAGTTGAGCTACACTCCTACAGGAGAACAGGTGGCAGACATCCTCACCAAGGCCCTTGGAAGAACAAAGTTTGATTATTTCAGGGAAAAGATGGGGATGATAAAGAATCCATTTCAGAAGCAGAAATGCGGTGATGTTACAGTGTAGTAGCACGATGAAACATGGCGAGAAGAGATTGTAGTGCAGATGCAGTGTTGGGAAGGACTAACAGCAGTACGGATGCAGAGGGAGTTGCAGTGTTGGGAGAAAGGACTAGCAACAACAAGGATGCATAAGGAGTTGCCGTACAGATGCAGCAGTGGCAGAGGCAGAGCCATAGGTAGCAGTACAGGTTGCAACAATGCAAAAGATGCTGGGCAGGGAGGCCTAGCATCAGCACAGGTATCGGGGCCGTATAGTCAGAGTAATGTTCAATATAGAATATTACTAGAGCACAATTCTCGCTAAGAGGGTGTGTTGATTTGGGGTAGCATCGGATGTGCTCTAGCCATGAAATTTGGTGGAGAGGCTAAAGCGCATGAGATCTCCAAGACCCAAAAATGGTTTGGGCAGATTCTAACTGGTTTAAGAGATATTAAAATAATTAATATTTTTAATGGAGTTCCTAAGTCTAAACTTAGGAAAAATAAAATATTAATGGGTATTAATATACAACTGGGTTGGAAGGTTCCAAAAGTCATGGATCAAGTCAAATCTAATCTTAGCCGTTGATTAGAGATTTAATCTCGGCTGTTGAAGGACCAACAGGAAAAGTGTAAGAAGAGGCTTGAGGGTCAGTTGGAGAACACATTGAGGGAGACCAGTCAGTTCGATTTTTGGAGCGGTGTTAGCTGAGAAATTCAAACTAGTGGTCTGAACAGCGGCAGGAGGCGGCGGGTATAGAACAGAGTCGGGAACAACACCAGTAGATCAACGCAGAGGTTGTAGAGGCAGACGCAGAGCCTCTTAGGCAGACACAGAGGTAGCAGACTGCGCAGTCAGTGGAAGGCATGTGAGTGTGACGCAGAGAGGCCTAGAGCTGATGCAATAGCTCTGGGAGCTATGTAGAAGCCAGTAAGCCTGACGCTGAGATTAGGAGAAGTGCTGGAGAATTTGTTCTCCGTTGGGTAAGCCAGTTTGGCACCTAGTTGTACTGAAGAATTGTTGAATAATAGAATCCTCCTCTGTTGCACTGGTTTTCCCGCATTGGGTTTTTCCGGGGACATTAGTCCAAAATATCTATCTTGATGTGTTAATTCTTTTGCATGTGTTTGTTTTTGTATTATGGTGTGATATCTGCAACATAATTTATTTTAATGTTTATTGAAAGGTTTTTCATAAATAACTTATTGGCAAATAAGTAGGTAAAATAAATCAGTTGTTACAGTGATAGAATTTTCAAGATTTGTGCCATAATCATAGGAGCCAGGTCGAGTTTCTTCTTTGGCATGCTCAAGCTCCTAAAAATTAGGAGTCCAAGACGAGTTATGAAGCAATTACCCAATGTGTTAAAATAAAAGGCCAAGTTATTTGTCTTCTAGTGTGAGTTGTATTGGGAATAGGACGAAGAGTTTGAGTTAGCCTCCTAAAATTTAGGAAGGATGAGTAAACACTAGTGGTGAGCCTTTGTTAACTTGTGAACCACCAGTTCAACTTATCTAATATATAACTCACTAATTTTAACCATTCAAATTGTCTTTAAAAGGAGGAACGAAGGCACAAGTTTAATCAATGTTTTAGTGAGCATGAGTTGGTGAGACCAAGCAATAGGAAGCACGAGTTTGTGCATGGAGCTTGTGAGAGAAAGAGAATTAGCCTAGGTGAGGCTTGTGGGAGTTTCAAGAAGGATGAGTTGGGTTAGGAAGCAGGGATCAAGGTGCAAGGAAGGGTGTTTTTTAGTGTAAACAGAGAGAACATGGTTTTTCTCCAATGAAACTTTATTGTATTGTAAAAGATCCATTGTTCAACCTTCTTCAATAGAATTCTCAATAACAAGTAGAGCGTTTTACTAGTTAGGTTCCCTAGAAAATTCCGTGTTGTTGAATTGTGTAATTGTGCTTTTATTTATGTTCCTATTCCTCTGCATCTAGTAGAGAAATTATGTGTTTATGTGAGAAGAAATTTTATTTCAGATTACTTATATTAGCAGATCATAATTTCATGGAATTTCTACATGTGTGTGGAAATGGTGGCAACGGATTGGGAATGACTTCGGGGTAGGGTGCCATAGCCAAGTGACCAACTAATGGTGGTCCAATATCCTAAATGTATAGATGTAAGGAGGGAGCAATCGTGGAGGCATGAGTTACCCCTTTCCTCGGCCTACTTTTTTCACCACTTTTGGTGTGCCTTTTACTTCTTTATGATTTGTTTTGATTTGAGTGCATAGCTCAGGAGCCCAAGTGTGCTTTGTGAGATTTAGCATTTAATACCCCTTAATGACGAGTCAATTTATCACTCATTATGGTTGGGAAAATAAAAGGTTCCTTTTATAAATGGAGCATCAGTGCTCGAGGAACTAGGTGATGGCCAATGAGGGTGATAGAGTTCATGCTAGGATTTTGCCCCTGCACTAATCAAATGCCCCCACCCCCCCAATCTTTTGCTTTTTATGTTTTTATTTTTTTGTGGCTTTCTTACGCTTTTAACTTTCTTTTAGCTGCTTCAACCTCTAGGGAAAATTTTTTCGGCCCAGAATGAAGGATGAGAATGAAGGGGTGCCGATCCCCATGACCAATGACCACCAACTTGAAAAAAGAGATGAAATAATGGGAAAGATGGAAATTGGTAAGTATGGGATACCATGGACACACTGCTTCAATCAAAGCCTTTGTAGTTTTGTCCTTCCTAAAACCCTAAGGCCTTAGAGGAGGTCCCACTAGACTAGAGTCAAAGACCAACCTCCCAGGTGAAGTGATGGAACAAGAATACAGTCGAGATCGGTTAATTTATTCAGATCACCCCTTGATTCATATTAGTATGCCTGAAATATTAAGTGAAAACACATGATTACAAAATGGTTAAAGTACCTGCCAATGGATGACCCACCTTCATTCAAGGAATGCCAGATGGGAGAGAGAAGTGGAGGTTCCTGGCATCATGTCTTGTGCAGATCAATAGGGCTGCTGGCTGGCTAGCTGTCCAAGGAGGAGAAAAGTTTTCTCCCTTGGGTTACCCACTTTTTGGTGGGTAACAGTAACCTTTCCAATACATCTTCCCTCCAAAGCTCAATGGAATCAAAATGAAAACTTGTATTTTGTCAAGGATTAGACTCGAAACCAAGTGTGGAAATAAAATCAGATTTTGAAATCATCACCAAAGTAAAAAAATTCCCTTGATTTCCAGAAATAGCAACTGCGATTATCGGCTCCTCATTGCTGGAACAATCATCTCTTTTTTGTTGGAAAGGTTGTCTTTCACACTGTAAAGATATTTCAGCTTTAAATCAAAACAAAATCTGAGGAAAGTCAGTATTTTAGTTTCTAAACTTTGCACTTTATGAGATATACAATCAAAGGAAAGAGGCGTATCTTTAGTAATTTAGGAGCCTCATTAATTCCTTCATTCCAAAGATCTTCATTTGATTCTTTTTTAATCTAAGGGAAAAAAAAGCATATGAAAATCATCATCCTAATCATCAGAATTATCACTTCACACTGAATCCTCTGTAGAATCAGAGGAATTTTGTAGTTTTACAGAAAAATCATCACCCTCATTAGGGTGTTAAAATTTCTGTTTTCCCACCCCGGTTTTCAGTTTCTCCTTATTTCTCCCATGTAATTAAATGCCCTTTCCCATAACCATACATTCAACAAGCTGAAAAAAATAAATTTGCTGAAAACACAAATTCTGGAAATTTTACAGAATGCTGGAAATTGCAGAAATAAAAATCAGCAGTAATAAATAACCATTAAAACACATTAAAACACTGATATTTTTGGTCAATGTGACCTTGGAAAAACCCCCTACAACTCTTGGGGAAAACCAGTTTGAGAGCTCTTCTTTATTTCTGGAAAATGCCTTTTTACAGTAAGAAATATTTAGCAAAAATCAGCAAGCAAACTTTTACAACTTATCTCAGCCTTGCTGAAAAACTGCCCTGCTGAAACTTCATTGTTGTTACTCCGTTGCTGAAACTCCGCTGCTAAAACTCCGCTGCTGATACTCCGCAGCTCACTGTCCAAAAATCTCCCTTGCTCTCTAGCTCTCCTTCTCTCAATCTGCTCATGAAAGAATTGAATCGAATGTGATATTTTCCTCATTTTCCTCCCTTAATATAACTCCAAGTGACTTTTGGGTGATCCAAGTGACTTTTGGTCCAAAAATCTCCCTTGCTCTCTAGCTCTCATTCTCTCAATCTGCTCATGAAAAAATTGAATCGAATGTGATATTTTCCTCCTTTTCCTCCCTTAATATAACTCCAAGTGACTTTTGGGTGATCCAAGTGACTTTTGGGTGATCTCTAAATCCAATCGCTGAAATAGATTTAGATCAATGGCTGAGATTAAATGCTCATTTAAATCTCACTTTCTATTTTTTAATTCACCCACTTTAATAAAGACCCACTTAGTCATTTATTTACAAAGTCACTTTTTTCCTTTCTAATTTTTCATTGACTTTAGAAAAGTCACTTTAAAATTAGACTTAGTAACTTTATCACTTAAAGTCACTTTTAAATTAGATTTTAACTTTATAAAAATTATAAAGTCATTTAAGGAGAAAAATTAAAATCTTTTGGACACTTTTCCCTAGGCCAAAGATCAAAGCCTAAGGGAACCACCTGTCCTCCGGTACCAAATTTCAACAAAATATGTTTTGAAGAAATTGTTTTAGAGAATTTAAAAGATGGTTTCTTCACATTTTATATGTTTTAGTAAGTTTATTAGATAGATTAACATATTTAGTTAAAAATATTTATGATTCAACAAAATATTAATAAAACAACGAATTAAGTTTTAAATTA
>APFE031573993.1:3556-33287 GCA_000404065.3 Pinus taeda | reverse complement strand
GGCTGAGATTAAATGCACATTTAAATCTCACTTTCTATTTTTTAATTCACCCACTTTAATAAAGACCCACTTAGTCATTTATTTCCAAAGTCACTTTTCCTTTCTAATTTTCATTGACTTTATAAAAGTCACTTTAAAATTAGACTTAGTAACTTTATCACTTAAAGTCACTTTTAAATTAGATTTTAACTTTATAAAAACTATAAAGTCACTTTAGGAGAAAAATTAAAATCTTTTGGACACTTTCCCTAGGCCAAAGATCAAAGCCTAAGGGAACCACCTGTCCTCCGGTACCAAATTTCAACATAGGGTCTCTGCAATCTTGCTAGAAAACATGTAATGAATCAATATTACCTATAGGGAAACACTTCTACTGTACCCTGACATCATGCTCCAGGGTTGTTAGAAACAATTTGGAAGAAAAAGTGTACTAAAATCATCTTCCTAATCATCATAATTATCACTTCACACTGAATCCTCCGTAGAATCAGAGGATATTGTAGTTTTAGAACAATCTTCGGAAAAATTACCTTCATTAGGGTCTTCCCAATGGTTTCCAAAATCTTCTAGAAAATATGTAATGAATCAATATTACCTATAGGGAAACACTTATACCATACCCAGATATCACGCTGTGGGGTCATTAGAAACAACTTCATCAACACTTCTTCATGTATAGCATTGAAATGGTTAATAAATTTATCAAAATCACTAAGGTGTTCGTTGAAATACTATAGCCATGAAACTTTGGAAGTTAATCACACAGGTTTCCACTAAGGAGTGGAACTAGGTACCCAGGTATGAGAGTAAAATCCAGAGGGGCGTGCCGCATATTTGTCTAGGTTAATGGATCCCTCAGGATGCAGTCAGCTGAGAAGTTTGATCATTAAACCAACTATTGCTCATTGCTGCTTTATGTTTCTCTTTATTTCAGAATTTGGGTTTGAGTTGGTTTCTATCAATTCTCTTGCTATTTATTGTGAACCTTAACAGTTTGGAGCTTTTTGTTAGCTTCCTCAAGTTCATCAACGATTGCTTTATGTCACATCCGACTGATTGCAACAATCTTCCTACCATATCCATGCCGAGTCTCAACCTAGGCATGGGTTTCAATTAGTTTGAATGGCATTCACAAAATTGGGATGATGAAAGTGGGAGAGACATTGAGAATAAAATGGGACTTATGGATGTGCATCTTGTTTGCACCCCACAAAATAGCAAAGGAGATTTCTTGATGATCTAGCAAAGTTGCCTCCCTAATCACTTAAACAGATTTGGCACCACTGCAATTAAAGAAAAATGTGTTATGTTCCAAGAGCACGGCTCTATTAGGTTGCTTCAGTACTATTTCTTGATCTTAGGTTATTCTAGGTAAATCATAGCTCAAAAGTGTGATTCGTTCTGTACTCGTTGGGGTCAGACATGTGTAATCTGGCCTTAAATCCACTCTAGGCTAGTCTGCCCCGTTTAGTAATCTGCACATGAAGCAGGCCTTGCTTATCTTCCACTGCATCAACCATCTTGAAATCACCACAGATGAGCCAATGGGCTACAAGCATGATATCGACCAGCCTTGTCCAAACCACAACTGTCTCTCTCGATCTTTTGGCATGTAGATGTTGGCCAACCCTAGAATGTGGCCATCCAAGTTCAACAATATCCAAACCAGTGTTTGTGTATTCTTGGTCTGAAGCAATGGCTGTAGATTAAAGAATTGGCACCACCATAATTCCAATACCACCTCTTTCCTTTTCATGATTAGTAACATAATCAATAGTACCTGGTTAGATGAAGCACATTGCTGTTAATGACAAAAAACAGTGATTTTAAGTTTTAACCTCATTCATGCACAAGATAGCAAGGGAGGTGATTACACTAAGGAAACGAATGAAGCTCTCTTGCACAAATTTGTTAGAGCTCTTACATTCAAGAGACAACTTTCATGCTTAACAAGGGGCTGGACATCCATATATTCTTGCCCCTCTGACTGGTGTATGATACCAGAAGCATTCTTCATTGAAGGGAAGTACAAAATCATCTAGTTTTGTTGCTGAGGATACCTGAGATACTCCTTCATGGCTCTTTTGGCCTACAAGTGCAACACTGAAAGAGGAAACATGGCTCTCCAGCTACCACTCTGACAATTGACATAGGAAGAAACTGACAGGCTCGTTACCTGTCATCACATGTGTGAAAAGTGCAGGCCCAGGACCGTTAGTCGGTTTAGCCTCCTACACTTAAGGTGTTTGGCTTTACTTGGGTTGCTAGGATGACTTTGAGGACCAATCTGTCATTGGCCAAGGCGTTGTCATCTTGACTCTGATATACCGAAAAATGATGAACAAGGGGAGTATCAACTTTGACCATAAGTAGAAAGTCCTCGATGCAATGGTTGGGATGTCGACATCTAAAACAAGCATTGGGCAGTTTGATGTACATGACATGTTGACTCCAAACTTTGCCCCCAACCTGGATGTAGACAATCTCCTTCAGGTCCTTTCCTAGGTTAACCCTAATGCATACTTGACATTGTGGTCTAGGGTTAAAAGGCCTAATTAGTTTGTGACAGATGAAACCCCCGATAGGAGCAGAAATCTGCACCAGGAACTCCCAAAATTACTTGGAAGCCCAAAAAGCTTAACCTAAACAGCGAAGGACAGTTGAGTGGTTTGTTTAGCAGAGAAATCTTCCTCCCAGGGAGACAACATCACCACTGTTTCAGCATAACCAAGGGCCCTGAGCGAGAATGTCAGGACTCAGCACAGTGGGTTTTTTCTTAAAAAGAGAACAAGGAATAACTCTCTGTCAGGTTATGGGTGGCTGAACTGTGCCAATTGTAAGGCTCCCAGACTTCCTTTACCCAGGGATTTATGATGGTCTTGCGTGGGATCTAGCTCCACAAAATAGTCCAACAAAGTAAAGTGTTTGAATTTATCACAGAGAACAAAATGTTCGTTATGGCCAATATCATCAGGAATTCCATTCTCATGAATGTTATTACCTTTGTCGATTTTGTCAAAGAATAAAATGAAAGAAGATAAATTAGAAGATGTAGAAAGAAAAGTAAACAATAAAATAGAAGAAGAGGGAAAATGTAGAATTGCAAACAGGATTATTTTTTCCCCAACAAAGTTAAATTTTTGACATTGGTATGATTTGAATCTTAATCAATATACGTTTGTTTTCTAAATACTTTCTTTGATGCTATCTGTTTGAATTGATTATGCAACTATTTTTATTGGATGGTTTATAATTATTTTTTCATGCAAGTAATAGTTTTGATTCATGAATTTTTGTTAAGTGTCTTTATTTTCTGTAGTACCTAGTGGTATCTTTAATGTGGCAGTGATTTTCAATTCGAGACCTAGATGTAGGAAATTGATTGCGTTTGTTTTCAACTGGCTTATTCTTAAGGTCATGGCTGTATTATTTTTTTTTTTTGGTTTGTTTCAGATACTCGCCAAACCTTAAAGAAATTAAGGTTGTGAAACACAGGAAAGTTCGGAGAGCAAGACTGTATTACCTAAGAGAAAAACTCCCGAGGTTTTCAACCTTCAAATAATGATTCTAGGACTTCAAAATCTGACTCCATTCATTGTTATGAATGCTAGTTTCTTATGTAGGTAATTCGATGATTGACCAATGCAGTCCAATATATGTAAAAGGAAGGTGGCAAATGTGGGGATTGCAAATGTTGGCCACCATATGTTATAAAAATTTTTGGGACATCATTGTTTGAAGTTGATTTTTTTTAAATTTAATTTAATTTTATTTTTTGAATCAAACCCATACATGTGACCAACAAATTACATGAATTTCTTTACATCTTACTTTGTATGGCACTCTCTGTTTGATGAATGACAAGATATTTTTCCTTATTAGTTAAGAACGTGGAATAAAAATCCTTCCGTTTTAGAAGCTGAGGAAGAGGTTTTGATTTCTTTTTTCTCTTTGATATTTGTACATACTTCTTCTGCTCTTGTTCTTATCTCTGTTCATTGTACACATTTTATGTCTAATACCAAGACATGTTCTCAACAAAAAGTGTGCAACAATATCCTAAACGAAGGATATAGAGAAGACCTTCCCTATTGTGTGTCGGATTCAAACTGAGTGGTAAAACCTAAATGATGAAGTTAGCAAATACATCTTTGACTCTGGCAATTCATAGCTATTTAGTCTTCCAAGTTATATATGTAGCCTATACGGGAATTCCCTGTTCATTATTCTCTCCGTGTAGATTTATTCATTTTTTTTGATCTACATGTCTAGCGCAATATTGTAAACAGAGAGTCCCAGGGTAAGTAAAAACAAATAAAGAAACAATCCAAGAATTTTATGTAAGTAAAAACAAAATCAAGAACCAATCCAAGAATTAAGAGTTTGAGTTTCAGGGTAAGTAAAAACAAAATCAACAACAATCCAAAAATTTTAAGTTGTGTATTATTTTGCTACTGAGAACGTTTGTTATGTTCTGTCTCCAAGAGCCTCATTCCATGAGGTATTTCAGAAACAAATACACGCAAAATAAATCTTTATCCTCATGAAAAGATGTACTATGTACTGTATTATTTGTGTAAAACCTTGATAAGGTCAACATATAGGTTAACGAACTGGTATGTTTTTATCGTGTCTATGATGTTTTCTTTTGCATAGATTCCTCCCATTAATTTATGATTTCTTCTCCTTAGTGTTAAGTGCTTCTGTGTTTTTATTTTTTTCATGGATTCCTATCATTTAAACTATGATATTATTATCCTTAGTGATAGTATTTAATTGTTTTGCGAATGTTTTAGTTTTGATTGCAAGTATCACCATGAATGATTTTTTTAAAAGAAACATTTGAAGTGATAGTGAAGATTGTATGGTGATCACGTTGAAAATCTCAAATCCTATGCACCAAGATCCCTATTATTCATTTTAATAAAGCGTTTTCAGTGTTAGCTAGACATACCCAATTAAAAAATCTTGTTATTTCAGTGGGCACACATTTATTTTGTAGTTATATAAAGTTCATAGGGAAGTGGTATGTGCATATGACCCTTGAACGATTCTATTTCTGGGTTATGGATAATGGATGGAAGGTTAAATTGCAAAGCATTTGTCTTTAGGATTGGCTATATATAAGTTGGTAGCGGCAATTATGTGTGGCTAGGTATGAGGATTTTGCAAAGTCAGTCTGAGTTGATTTCTATTCCCCATATATAAAAGTTGGTAATGGAAATTATGTGTAATTAGCTAGGGAGATTTGTTCCTTATTTTTGCATGCAGGTAGATTCAAGGTTTCTTATTGGTCAATGCGGAAGAAATTCAATATTTTACCAATCAAATAGTTCTAGGATGATTTATCATGACAACAATCCATGGATTCATAAAAGCATATTGAACCTTACCAATGTGAAGCCTTTCTTTTGTAGTTACACCCTTAGAAATTTATAAATTAAGATTTTTTCTAATGAATTGAAGACTTCTTTTGCATAATGATCTTATTATCAAAATATTATTAAAATGTAAATTCTCCATGTTCATACCACCTCATTACAATTCTACAAAAGTAAGATTAATGAAATATATGAATTGAGAAATACACATCTTTTGTTACTTGAATTGAAAGCATATTCCATGACAATATTAATATATTATAATATTCATACTCTTCACAAAATGTAGGTTTGGTTTTTGTAGAGGGGTCATTGTGGATTTATTATTTTTATTATCAACAAACCACAACATTGTGCAACAATGATATATATATATATAATAATATATTATAATATATAAATATAATGAGCAAAACAAAATGGCCTCTCCTCTTTCATTTCTAAGTCAATCGACACTATTACATCAAGAGTAGTGAAGTTGCTAATTTAAATGTGGTTATGCCACTACAACGAGTTAATATTGAACATTTAGGGGTTGGTCGTGTCTACTTACATTTGAACATGCATTATCATGGCTCAGATGTGCTCCAAGTTGTGACTTGACCACATCTTATCAAGCCATACTATAAACAAAGCAATTGGGTGGGCTATGATCCACTTATGTATGTGCAAGGGGTGTAATGTATATATTAGATGTTTGACCACTATTCGACATGACAACCTTAAGGAGATAGAAATGCCCTCATGAGAATTGAATGTTGGCTATTGGTGAAAACCCTAGCATTCCTCACTAATGGAACAAACATGTGTGTGTGTGAGAGAGAGAGAGAGAGAGAGAGAGATGTTTGACTCAGTTACCCCCATGGAAACTTTAAGGACGTAGAAATATCCTCGTGAGAATTGAACCTTGGTCACTAGTGAAAATACTATTAGTACTCATTACTAAACCAAATCCAACTTGGGGGCGGTGGGGGGGCACACACACACAAAGTAAACTTGAAAAACAAAGTATTGTACTTGATTGATTAGTGAGTTGTAGCAATAAAACAATTATTAAGCTAATTGACATGTAAAGAAATATGGGAAACTAAACTATATAGTTATAGGAAGTACCTGGCCAGAGAGGGGGCCCTACTACCTTAGGTGAGGCATTGGTTATAAGAGTAGCAAAATGCAAAATAACCACCACACAATTTGAAAAGATGAAATGGAAATGAAACACAAACTTATATCAAGAATTCAAAATACAAGTTACAAGCAAAGCTTTTCTCTATTTTTCTCTATCCTTGCTTGTTCCAATGCTTGTGTAAAATTGTGTTTTTATACATATTATTTGCTATCTTAAATTATCTAGGAAATTAAGGGACAACCATGATAATCTTCATATTCCTAGGTTGTTTCCCTCTCTTACAATGATTTATAAAAAAATACAAAATAAAAAACAATGTTGAATTTCTTGGCTATGCGATAAGTGGTAGATGGGTTTCTTTCCTAATGTGGTAAACTTCTCTCCGTTGAACAATCCTTGACCTCTATTGCTTTCCTTTGTTGGGTACACAAGTAGTTGGGCAATCAATTGTTGACAATTTGAGGTTAACCAACCATTGAGCTATGTTCGCTGCTCGAGAGTTGCAACAATTATAACCAACAACTAATTGTCAACGTGTTATAGCAACAATTTCCAAGCAGGTTGTAGCATAAACCCTTAGGTGAGTTGCATCATCAGTGTCAAGTGAGTTGTAACATCATACCTTAGGTGAATTGTAACATTGGCCTTAAGGTGAATTGCAGTGCAGGATGAGCATGCTATAGCACCAAGCAAAGCATTTTGCAACATTGGGTTTAAGGCGTGTTGCAACATAAACATTATAATGGTGTTGCAACAATGTGCTTGAGGCAGTTGCAACAACACAAGGGTGTTGTAGTACTGGGTGCTGTTGAGGTTGCGACAACCTATGGGAGTTGTAGCAACACAAGGGTGTTGCAACACTTGTGTTATAAGGATATGAGATTGTCACTGCAACACGTAGGTGTTGCAGTAACATTCACTATATTGCAACATTTGTATATGCACAACTTGCCTAATGTATATTCTCATAATTTTTCACAAGTTAGCTCAAAGAGGTAAATTCTTCGCTAAATACACGAGACTAACATTAAAATGACATAATCAAAAGATAATTGTACTTTGATCAAAATTGCTAGAAAAAAGGGTGATGAAATGAGATAGAAATGGAAAGAGGTGCAAAAAGGTATTGGATAGGTGATAAAAAGATACCAAGTTGGGCACTTGTAAGGAGGATTTGTGGTAAATCCTATATTTGCAAGCAAATGGTCCCTCTCCAAAGGGTAATTGTGACAAATAAAAAGAAAAGTAAAAGTGGTTGAGTTCAACTAGTGAGAAGAGCTCAAATGTTATGAGACTAGAGGCTGGACGATGAAAATGGTCATGCTAAATGAGAAGGAAAACCTCTTCTATTTATAAGAAAATGGTTGCTAGATTTGATGAGGTTAACTATTAAAAAATATTTGTAGGACCAAATCAAGATCTAATTAATTTTATTATTCTTGAGAGAAAAATGTAAAAAATAATGGTTAATGACTTTTACTTGGGTAACTAACGCAAAAATAATGATTTTATTAGGTTAATGAAAATAATCCATAAATCAATGATCTATTAGACTATTTCCATTTTAGTTAGAAATAATTAATAAATAAATATTTTATTAAATTATTTCCAATTGAAAGGGTAAAATAGCTGGAAATAATTCATAAATAAATGATTTATTAAATTATTTCTATAAGAATAACTAAAATGAGTGAAAACAATTATATTATCTTCACATAAATTGGTGAAATTATGAGAATAACATAAAATTAATGAATTTATGGGTTATTCTCATGTACATGGGTAACTTTACAAAAATAACTTGGGAAAATCTTTTCCTTGGACTATTTTCTTAGGTGAAAGTGGATTTTAATATGCAAAACCCATACTAACTTGACGTATTTCAATCAACCTAGTGATTTCCACTGGGTGATCACTTTTTGTGTTGTATTAGATTGCTCCCTAATCATATGACTGAAATACATTATGGTTTTCTTTCACTAGACACGAGAGGTTGTCATGGAGAAAGAGAGAGGGATTTTGCTACAAGGATTCAAACCACTCATGGAGAAGGTTGTTATCACTCATCAAGCAAGCGTCTCAAAGTGCGTGTACATGATTTCAATGACACAGGGGAGGCATACCCATACTCGGTAAGATATCCTAGTAAAAAGAATAATGATGCACCCAACAAAGTGGGTATGAGCAAAATAATATATAGTGCATCAATACGCTGACATTAATGGGCCAAGATATAGTGCAACGATATAAATAATCCCATATACATGTGCTTGGAGAAAAAGGGCCTAGACTAATATAACAACTAATGGTGATTTGGGTACATAAGACCAAATGCCCCCTTGCTAAGTAGGAGGGTGTAACAACCCTGGTGAAAATTCCATGTAATAAAAGTTAATAAAGACAAATTAATAACCACAGTTATGGGACACTTATTCCACGCTGAATTTTGGGCACGACATTTTAGTGTGGGTGTTCATTTGGTTTATTATGGTTAAGGAAATTGGCAAAGGCAATGGAAAAGGCTTTGGAAAGACAAAATGACATTAATTGACATTTTATTTATGAAAATAAAGGAAATTAGGAGAAAAAGAAGGTGAAAGGTCACATGTTGCATGTGAGGATGAAAATGAAAGAAAAATAATGGAAAATGAAGAAAATAGAGGCTTCATTAATAAAAAGACTTCCGAGGATCAGTTGGTACCTTTTGTCAGTTCAATTTTGGAGCTCTCTCTACTCTCTCTCTCTCACACTCTTGGCCACTTAGATTTTTCTTGGAGAACTTCAACATTGGATCAAGAAGAGCAAAGAAGGCAAGAGGAAGCACAAATCAAGCAAGGAAGAGAAAGATCTAGCAGCTACAACGTGATTATTTGTAGGTATCAATTTGCATGTGTGATTTCCTTGCTAGATTTAGCATGCATGGTAATGCATATGTTTTCTTGGTTCCCTTGCTGTCATGGGCATGGGTTTTTCCAGGTGTGACAATGTTTTTTAGCCTAGCCTTTCCATTTTCGGATAACCATGGTGTGGTGGGTTTTTTCGTATGTGGTTAAGTTGGATTGCCGAATGGACTCGACGCTGAGTGTGGTAGTCCCATGATTATTCACAAGACCTAGGAATCTCGATATGGGATACATGGTAAAACATGAATGTGAACACTTCGATTGAGCCTAGGAATCCCTTGACTGGTGAATGGTGGGATACATGGTAAAACCCAGAGGGTGGAGACCTCGTAGGCCTAGGAATACCTTGGATTGTAATGGCGGGATACATGGTAAAGATGAGAGGTTGGGGCAGACAAATCCCTCATGGTGTAGGTGGAGAGATCTGGTGGCATCCATGCTTGTTTTTGACTTATTGATCTGGTGATGATTGTGGTAAACCCTGGGATTGTATGTTTATTGTTTGTAGCCTAGTGATTCGGTGGGGATTGCAGTAAAGCTTGGTTCTATTGTTGAGGGGGAGGTGGCGTAGCCTCGAGAAGCCCTGGTTGATTTTAGCTATAAGTCCCACATTCATGCTTGGAATATGGCATGGGGGTGGGGTGATTAATTGAAAGAAAGATTTGGTTTAACCAATCTATGGTCGGGTGGTACGTGGAAGTCCCGAACCTAGTTGGTCTAATCATTCATTAATAAGAACTAATTCTCCTTGGTATTTTATGAACAAATATATTGGTTCATATGAGGCATTTATGGCTGATGCATCCTTGTTATTTCTGCTACTGGTGATGATTGTGGTAAAGCTTGGTATTGTATGTTTATTGTTTATAGCCTAGTGATTCGGTGGGGATTGCAGTAAAGCTTGGTTCTATTGTTGAGGGGGGGGTGGCGTAGCCTCGGGAAGCCCTGGTTGATTTTAGCTATAAGTCCCACATTCATGCTTGGAATATGGCATGAGGGTGGGGTGATTAGTTGAAAGAAAGATTTGGTTTAACCAATCTATGGTTGGGTGGTACGTGGAAGTCCTGAACCTAGTTGGTCTAATCATTCATTAATAGGAACTAATTCTCCTTGGTATTTTATGAACAAATATATTGGTTCATATGAGGCATTTATGGCTGATGCATCCTTGTTATTTCTGCTAGTTATATGCTGATTATGAACATGTTTTTATCACAGTGATGATGTATGGATCTCATCATGTTTTGATTTGTAAATGAATGTACAATGAATATATGACCTAATAGATGATAATGTAGCTAATGTGATAAGGCATCGATGCTTCTTAGCGACTCTTAGATACGTACGAGACCCTTATGCTCAAATATGTTGTTATGACTTGTAGAATGCATATTTGTGACATGTTTGACGAAATGTTTGTCATGGCTAGTAGGGTTCTAGCCATTTTTTAAAATTATTTTCATTTGTATCATTGCTTCGATGGTACTTTTCATTCCTGAAAGTTTCATGGAGTTCTTGGAAATGGCCCGAGTCCTGACCCTGAAAAAGTAGCATAGAATCCAGGGTCACAGGCTCAGAACTAGATGAAAAAGACCCCAGTCGCTTGCATGCCCATGTTGTGAGAGCGACTGGAGGGCCCCAGTCGCATGCATGGCCATGTCATGGGAGCGACTTTAGCTCTAGGGTAGTGAAGTGTCAAGTTGTTGCCTGGGTTGATCACTTGGAAGGGTTGGTTGGCTCTTGTAGGGTCTGTGGTATGTGCAAAAGGTCAGATTGGTTGTGTTGTGTCAGTTTCACTTCCTTAAGATGACCTAGGAGGTTGAATCATGTCATAGTAGCCTCTCGTCACATGTCTATCCTAGTAGACTGATTAACTTGGGTAAACGTGGGAGGAGGGCGTTACAAGGGGTCCATACAATCGGAGAAATCCTACTGAATAGGAAGGGTCTCTAAAGATATGAATAATCCAATTAATGGGAGGCATGTTGTGGTATTTGAGAATGACAAAAAATGAGTTGTTCAAATCTACCTAACTACATATGAGGCTCGATTATACACTATTGAGGGTTAGGCATGCAGGGGATTACTTGAAGCAAAACCTCCTCCTGAGATTTGAGAACAACTCACACATGTCCAGTGGATATGGTACAATCATTTGAAGAAGTGGATTTGATGTAGAAGCATCTTAGCAGAAATTTATTTCATCCAAGTGAATAATTCTTTTTTTGTAAATTGTGATATTTAACCTAGGAGAACCTGTGTTAGTTTGGAGGTTATGCTAAAGTGACGTTAAGGGACATATTAAAAATTATATTAGGTGATTGGCATTATCTTCTAGAATAGGGAAAATTGTAGGAATATAAGAGGGATGTTAGTTACAACCTACATTTTGTATTAGAGATATTTTGTTTAGGCTAGGGAGGACTAACTGAAGAAGGTAGATAAGAAAAGATACATTGCATCCTGAGTGGTTGTCGAGCTTGTGTAATGTATTGGAATAAATTTGTGTGATTGCCTGATTGTGTGTAATTTAATGTCGATTTGGATTATCTTTATTCATTGTGTTCTTGATCTGTGTTAATACTATGTGAGGAGAGGAGATAATTGAACTCCCTCATATTGACCACTTTATGTGCATTTAAAAACACCATCATGGTAGGGATCTCTCGTTGAAGAATCAATAGTTGCAAGTGTCCTAAGTATAGAAGGATATATTGAAATTAGTTGAGTAGTTGTGGTTAGTTTGGGTTTTGTAGGTTTTGGGTTCTCACAGAGGGAATAAGCCTACATAGACATCGAGATACGTTTTATTCCATAGAGTCAAAGCATGAGGTTCGGTTCATAGTATTAAGTATCGACCCAACATGATGCAAGTGCATAGACCGAGCACAAGATGTGAGACTCTGGACAAGAGAAAACCTATGTGATGGGATGGTCACATGGTAATGTTGGGAGGAGTTTTTAAATGTTTTGTAAGAAATTGTAAATATTTACATTAGGAAACGAATTTTAAATTTTAGAAATAAGATGGAGAAGTTATTTTCTAAAGTAAATATAGTTTTCAACTTCCCGTATTTTGTGGGGAAGGGGAAACGACTCATCCTTTGCAACTCTTGGTTGTCATAGTCCGTTTCTTTTGGGAAAAAAAAGGATAAGCTCCCAAGTAAGGAGAAGAGAGAGGGAGAGAAGAGAGGAACTTGTTGTTTCTCTGTGTAACTACAGTTTTGAGGTTTTTGTAGATGTCTGTACCTTTTTTTTTGGTAGGTAAGCACCCATGGGGGATTTGAACCAGTGACCTATCACAAGGAGTGCCTTAACAGTGCACCCATTCACCGTCAATCTAAAGCCTCGTGGGATGAAGATGTTTGTACCTTCAATCTGTGTGAACGGAAGGTATTTTTGTGTGAATGGCATAATAAATAGCAATGCTGGGATGTAAGTTGTATAACCATTAAATGAATCGAAGTTCTGTAGTTACCCTGAATTATTTCCTGTTGTGAACTATTAGTAATTCATAATTTTTATTCCTGTGCATTGATATTGGTCATTTTATGAAAACTTGTGACTTGTTCAGTTGATTTATATTAAGAATGTGAATCTTGTAGGTTAGTCATTGTGATTTGTTCATGTATCTTGTTTGTTCTTGTTAAAATGATCTCAAAACCCACATAGGAATGTACCATGGTGTCCATGAGTAGGAATATGAGGTATTTATAGTAAACTAGTCATTTTGAAAGTCTGTAGCTTGTCGCACTAATTTATATAAAAAAATTCAAACCCTAGTAGCTTCGATTGTTGTGTTTTGCCCATTTACGTTTTGACTCTTGTTTGCCAGCTTTAAATCCCACAAAGGAAGGTGTCTCTGCGTTTGGGTTAGTGATTGCGTGGGTTCTGTGATGTGAATCCCATCAACAAACACATAGCACTTTGTTTTTGGTTTTTTTTTAATAAAGTGCAAACCCCTTTGTGTTTGGTTTTTTCTGACTATCAAATTCGAACCAACATTTCATCCTTGGGGAAGAGAGGCAAAGAAAATCGTATATTGTACTGAGGATCCATTCAAGGTCGTGAAGGGTCGATTTTGAAAAGAGTTTAGTCGTTTCAGCTTTCCCGAAAACCAAAATGCAGAATTTTAATGGGTGCTACAAAATAATTTCATAGCGACTGAATAAAAATTTTCGGGACTATGTGTTCGATTTTTAAATGTCCGTTTGGCTTGCCCATTGTACCATGTATTAAATGGAAACGTATGTAATTGGAATCATCAAATGAGCTCTGAAAAAGAGTGGAAGGTGAGAGAAAAATCTCTCATGGAATTTATCAAAGTAAATCCATATTCTTGAGTTGACTGCATATGTTAATGTTTCATGAAATACTATTGAATAAGATGTAAATACAAAGATGTGAGTGTAATAGCCTGGGTTATTGGCAGTTGGGGTGATCCAGACTCCGTCAAGTGGTATTAGAGCCACGCAAAGCTTTTAGCTTTACAACTCTTGCAGAAAAATATAGGAAGCTGTTGGAGGAAGAAGAGTTTACAACAGATTAAGGTAATCTTTGTTTTCATATTAAATTGAATTGAGGTTTGCTGATTGTGAGGTGTTGTGCAAACATAGTGGAGGATGTATACCTTGAAGTAGAACAAATTGACTTAGGAAGCAATTAAGAGGAAGAATGGTGCTGCTTTAAAGAACAAGAAGGTTTGAAACAACAAAGGGATGATAACAATAAGAAGAATTCTGCAACAACAGTTGTGTGTTCAAGTGAAGATTGAACAAGGAGGTAATGGTCTATGGTTTTCAGTTAATTGTGGATTAATCACTGATTACAAGTAGTAGTGATGAATGTTTGCAGTTGAGGATGATGGCAAGGAACCTTGTAGTAGAAAGTGAGGAAGGACAACAAAGTTCTCATAGGAAGAAGGTAAGTAAATTGCATGCAGAAGCTAGAAGAGCGGAGAGTGGTTAGATGAATATTCCAAAGGAAGGGGTCAACATAAATATCGCGATAAGACTAGGCATGGAAGAGCTTAGTATGGTATTTAGAAATAGGTTGATGGAGTCAGCTTGTTGCAATGGCTTGTTTGCATCTTGTCGTGAGTAGGGAGAAGCTCATGGAAGAAGGAGATTTGTGACTATTGAGAGTCATAGTAAAGGTCCAGAGAGAAGCCTTAATAGATCAAGTAAGGACAAACTTGATAGAGAAGAAATTGAAATCAAATTATAACTAGAGATTTTGAGAGGACTGCTACAAGAAGATGAGGAAGACCAAGGTTACAAATCAACTCTCTGAAAGAAAGTAAAATGGAATTTGTTGCAGGTGAAGCTGAGACAAAGATCAAATGCTCAGTTGATGGAGAAACTCAAGGAGTTTGAATAGAAGATAAATGATCAGTTGGAGGAAAATCTCAAAAGAGTTGAGCCACATCAAAGGAAAATTGTTGAAGAAGTCCTTTGTGAACTTAAACAAGGAGTAAAACTTGAAGAGAGAGAGAATGATAACGCTGAAAGGAGACTAGCTGAAAGTCTCATGGGCCATTTGGAAACTGAATACCAACTTGAAGAAAATGTTATTGAGAGACTAGTTGAGAGTCTCACAAGCTGCGTGGACAATTAACATATGATGGCCGAGATGTTAATGGAGGATATAGGTCATAATTTTAACAATTCGTGTATGAATGTAGGAGTCATTCCAGGTGAAGGACAAAGAATAGTCAAGATGAATACTATGTGCCATGGGAAAATGCAACCATGGAAGAACAACCTAAGGGTGATGAACGCATGTGTGGATGTTAATGAGGATGTTGTTATGATGGATGAAGCAGATGAAGGTTTGATGGGCAACTTGGAAGCTTTAGTGTTGCACGATGAAAGGATTCTTGGAGAAATTGAGAAAGAGACAATGTACATTTGTACACTGGAGCAAGGATCCATCCTTGGAGAAGATTACAGTGATGAAGAAGATGTTGATGAGGGACTCATTGGGAGTCTCACAAATTATTTGGAGGATGAGGATCAACATCAAGAAGTGAAAGTTGATACATCAAATGAAGCTACAAGGCCTTGTGATTTTGAAACTGACAATTTATGTGTGAATGCCGATTTAGCAAAGAATGGTGGACAATCTTTGGAGATTCTTACAAAGATGAAGAAGAATGGATAGAATTTGATTTTTTTATTATAAATGGAGAAGTTGAAGAAATGCCTACGCAAATTATTGAAACTAAACATGATAAAAAATTGGAGATGAGGAAGGACAATCATAACCTGATTTATGTTCTAGAAAAGGACGAAGTGCTTGTAAGGTGTGAAGATGAACTACAGTTGTTGGAAAAGGATACAAATGGAGAAGAGCATTTATACATGTCTAATAACATAGATATGTATAATGCACCCAAAGAAATTGAGGCAGAATGTGAAGAACAATTTCCTTGTGTTAATATAAATTTTGAAATTGAATTTTTTAGAAAAGTAGCTAAAAGGAAATATAGAAGATGACAACCATAGAAATTCTACAAATTTGGATGAGAAGAAGGACGAGATGCAACTGTTAGAGGACAACAACAATATGTTTCAATAAGGAGACAATGATATCTTTGCTAAAGGGAAGCAAGAGGAAAGACATACAAGTGTCTTAAACAACTATGTATGAATGAAAGGCAAATTTTCCATGAAGGAAGCAAAACAACTAGTGCAACAAAGATCAACCCCAACATATATACAACGTCTTCAAGGAAGATCGAGGAATGGAGGATTTAGCTTCAACCACTAGGATGTTAGTAAGGGATAGCAACAATAAAGTTCAGTAAGGAAGCAATGATTTGAGCGAGCCCAAGGATAAGATAGACATCGAGATTGAAGATGTAAGGAAGCTGATGTTGAAGAAGCCTCAACATAAGAGGTATGTAGGGCAGAGGAGAATACAAGACAACATGTCGAAGATGGTAGAGAAAGTTTTCATCATCAAAGAAGGAGGAAGATTACAACAGGAGAAAACAATGGAGCAATGACATGACAAGGAGAACGACCAACTACAGTATAAAGCTTGGGATCGAGGAAGATTCACTTCATCAACACATGGTCAGGAGACCATGAATATTTTTTTCACCTTGGGACTCTGATGCAGGTGCATGGTCCAAGCACAATATGTGAGAGTTTGGACAAGAGCATACCAATGTGATAGGATGGTCATATGGTAATGCTAGGAGGAATTTTTAAATGTTTTGTAAGAAATTGTAAATATTTACGTTAGGAAGTGAGTTTTGATTTTTAGAAATAATATGGAGAAGTTATTTTCTAATGTAAATATTGTTTTTAGCTTCCCTTATTTTGTGGAGAAGGGGAAACTATTCATCCTTTGTGACTCTTGGTTGTCATAGTCTGTTCATTTTGGGAAACAATTAAAAGAAAGTGTTTGGGAAAAAGAGAGGAGAATCTCCCAAGTAAGGAGAAGAGAGAGAGAGAGAGAAGATATGAACTTGTTTCTTTGTGTAAATACAATTAGGAGGTTTTTGCAGATGCATGTACCTTCAATTTTTGTGAAAGGAAGGTATTTATGTGTGAATGGCGTAATAAACAACAATGTTGGGCTGTAAGTTGTGTAACCATTAAATGAATTGAAGTTGTTTAGTTACCCTGAATCATTTCCTGTTGTGAACTGTTAGTAATTCATAATTTTTATCCCTATGTGTTGATATTGGTCATTTTATGAAAACCTATGACTTGTTGAGTTGATTTATATTAAGAATTTGAATCTTGTAGCTCAATCGTTGTGATTTGTTCATGAATCTTGTGTGTTCTTGTTGAAATGATCTCAAAATCCACAGAGGAATGTACCATGGTGTCCAAGAGTATAAATATGAGGTATTTACAATAAACTGGTCATTTTGAAAGTTTGTAGCTTGTTAAGCTGATTTATATAAAAAAATTCAAATCGTGGTGGCATAGGTCGTTGCGTTTTGCACATTTGCATTTTGACTCTCGTTGTGTCAACTGTAAATCCCACGAAGGAAGGTGCCTTTGCGTTTTGGGTTAGTGAGTGCATGGGTTCTGTGATGTGAAACCCATCAACAAAAACATATCACTCTGTTTTTGTTTTTTTTTTTAATACAATCCAAACCCCTTCGTGTTTGGTTTTTCTAACTATCAAATTCGAACCAACATTGAATCTTTGGGGAAGAGAGGCAAAGGAAATCGTATATTGTATTGAAGATCTATTCAAGGCCGTGGAGGGTCAATTTTGAAAAAAGTCAAGTCGTTTAAGCTTCCTCGAAAACCACAATGCAAAAGTTTAACGAGCATTGCAAAATCATTTGTCTACAAATATTTAATAGGCGCTACAAAATCATTTCATAGCAACTGCACAACATTTTCGGGAGTGCATGTTTGATTTTTAAATGTCTATTTGGCTTGCCCGTTGCACCATTTGTTAAATTGAAACGTATGTAATTTGATTTATCAAATGAGGTCTGAAAAAGAGTGGAAGGTGAGAGAAAAATATCTCATGGAATTTATGAAAGTAAATCCATATTCTTGAGTTGACTGCATATGTTAATGTTTCATGAAATACTGTTGAACTGGATGTAAATACATAGATGTGAGTGGAGTAGCCTGGGGTTATTGGTAGAGGGGTGACCCAGACTGCATCAAGTGGTATCAAAGCCACATATATCTTTTAGCTTTACAACTCTTTGAGAAAGATACATGAAGCTCTTGGAGGAAGTAGAGTTTACAACAAATTAAGGTAAATATTTGTTTTCAACTTAATTGAATTGAGGTTTGCTGATTGTGAGGTGTTGTGCAAACATAGTGGAGGATGTCTACCTTGCAGTAGAACATATTGAATTAGGAAGCAATCAAGAGGAAGAATGGTGCTGATTTAAAGAACAGGAAGGTCTGCAACAACAAAGGGATGGCATCAGTAAGAAGAATTTTGCAGCAGCGATTGTGTGTTCAAGTGAAGATTGAACAATGATGTAATGGTATTTTGTTTTCAGTTATTTGTGGATTAATTTCTGATTACAAGTAGTAGTGATGGATGTTTGCAGTTGAGGATGATGGCACATAATCTAATAGTAGAAAGTGAGGAAGAAAAACAAAGTTCTCAGAGGAAGAAGGTGATTAAATTGCATGCATAAGCCAAAAGAGAAAAGAGTGCTCAGATGAAGATTCTAAAGAAATAAGTCAACAAAAACACCAGGATATGACTAGGCATGGGAGAGCTTAGTATTGTATTTCGAAATAGGTTGATGGAGTTATCTTGTTGCAGTGGATTGTTTGTAGCTCGTCATGAGCAGGGAGAAGCTCATGGAAGATGGAGATTTGTGACTATTGAGAGTCATAGTAAAGGTTTAGAGAGAAGCCATAATATATCAAGTAGGACAAACTTGATAGAGAAGTAGCTGAAATCAAATTACATCTAGAGATTTTGAGAGCACTGCTACAGAAAGATGAAGAAGAATAAGGTTATGGATGGACTCTCTAGAAGAAAGTAAAATGGAATTTGTTGAAGGTGTAGTTGAGACAAATATCAAATTCTCAATTGATGGAGAAACTCAAGGAGTTTGAACATAAGATAAATTTTTAGTTGGAGGAAAAGTTAAAAGGAGTTGAGCTACAAGAAAGGACAATTGTTGAAGAAGAAGTTCTTTGTGAACTTAAATAAGAAGTAAACCTCAAAGAGAGAGAGAATGATAAAACTGAAAGGAGACTAGCTGAAAGTCTCATGGGCCATTTGGAAACTTAAGACCAATATGAAGAAAATGTTGATGAGAGACTAGTTGAGAGTCTCACAAGCTGTGTGGACAATGAACACATGATGGCCGAGATGTTAATGGAGGATACATGCCATGATTTTAACAATTGGTGTATGAATGTAGGATTTGTTCTAGGTGAAGGAAAAAGCATTGATTTTTTTATGTGCAGAGAAGAGGAACAATCACTAAGTATTATTATACAACTTGGATGGAAGACATAGGATAGTCAAGATGAAGACTATGTGCCATAAGAACATGCAGCCATGGAAGAACAACCTAAGAGTGATGAACACATGTGTGTGGATGCTGTTATGGTGGATGAAGTAGATGAATATTTGATGGGTAGCTTGGAAGCTTTAGTGCTGCATGAGGAAAGGATGCTTGGAGAAAGTTAGAAAGAGATAGTGTACATTTGTAAACCGAAACAAGGATCCATCCTTGGAGAAGACAACAATGATGAAGAATATGTTGATGAGGGGATCATGGGAGTCTCACATATTATTTGGAGGATGAGGATCAACATAAAGAAGTGATGGTTGAGACATCAAATGAGGCTACAAAGCCTTGTGATTTTGAACTTGACTATTTGTGTGTGAATGTAGGTTTAACAAAGAATGGTGGACAATCTTTGGATATTGTTACAAAGATGAAAGGATGGATAGAATTTGAATTTTGTTATAAATGGAAAAGTTGAAGAAATTCATGCCCAAAGTATTGAAGTTGAACATGACAAAAAAATGGAGTTGAGGAAGGACAACAAGGACCTGATTTATGTTCTAGAAAAAGATGAAGTGCTTGTAAGGTGTGAAGTTGAACTATAGTTGTTGGAGAACTTGTTAAAAGAGGATACAAATGGAGGAGAGAATTTATACATGTATAATAACATAGATATGTACACTGCACCTGAAGAAATTGAGGTAGAATGTGATGAACAATTTGCTTGTGTCAATACAAATTTTGAAATTGAATTTTTAGAAAAGTGGTTAGCAGGAAATATAGAATATGACAACCATAGAAATTCTGCAGATTTATATGAGAACAAGGACAAGATGCAACAATTAGGACAAAAAAATATGTTTAATCAAGGAGACAATGATATCTTTGCTAAAGGGAACAAGAGGAAATATATGCAAGTGTTTTAAACAACTATGGAGGAATCAAAGACGGATTTTCCATGAAGGAAACACAACAACTAGTAGAGGGAAACAAAGATCAACCCCAATAGAGGTACACCATCTTCAAGGAATATCGAGGAATGGAGGAGTTAGCTTCAACGATTAGGATGTTAGTAAGGGATAGCAACAATAAATTTAAAAAAGGAAGCAATGATTTGAGCCAGCCCAAGGATAAACTCGACATCGAGATTGAAGAAATAAGGAAGCTAATGTTAAAGAAGTCTCAACATAAGAGGTATGCAAGGCAAAGGAAAATTAATGAAATCATGCTGCAGATGGTAGAGAAAGTTTTCATCAAAAAAAGAGGAGGAATACTACAACAGGAGAAAATAATGGAGGAGCGACATAACAAGGAGAAGGACCAACTACAATATAATGCTTGGGATCGAGGATGATTCACTTCATCAGCACATGATCAGGGGACCATGAATTTTTTTCTCACCTTGGGAGTGTGATGCAAATGCATAGACCGAGCACAAGATGTGAGAGTCTGGACAAGAGCATACTAATGTGATGGGATGGTCACATGTTAATGTTGAGAGGATTTTTAAATTTTTTTGTGGGAAGTTGTAAATATGTGCATTGGGAAGTGCGTTTTGATTTTTAGAAATAAGACGGAGAAGCCATTTTCTAATGTAAATATAGTTTTCAGCTTCCCTTATTTTGTGGAGAAGGGGAAACGATTCACCCTTTGTGACTCTTGTTTTTCATAGTCCGTTCCTTTTGGGAAAAAAAGTGGTTGGGAAAAAGAGAGGAGAAGCTCTCAAGTAAGGAGAAGAGAGGGGATAAAAGAGAGGAACTTTTTGTTTCTCTATGTAACTACAATTCTGAGGTTTTGGCAGACATCGGTACCTTCAATCTGTGTGAATGGAAGGTATTTATGTGTGAATGACATAATAAAAAACAATGTTGGGCTGTAAGTTGTGTAATCATTAAGTGAATCGAAGTTCTGTAGTTACCCTGAATAATTTTTCGTTGTGAAATGTTAGTAATTCATAATTTTTATCCCTGTGCATTGATATTGGTCATTTTATGAAAACGTGTGACCTATGAGTCAATTTATATTAAGAATATGAATCTTGTAGCTCAGTCTTTGTGATTTGTTCATGTATCTTGTGTGTTCTTGTTGAAATGATCTCAAAACCCATAGAGGAATGTACCATGGTGTCCATGAATAGGAATATGAGGTATTTATAGTAAACTGGTCATTTTGAAAGTCTGTAGCCTTGTTGAACTGATTTATATAAAAAAATTCAAACCCTGGTGGCTTCGATTGTTGTGTTTTGCCAATTTTCGTTTTGACTCTTGTTGTGTCAGTTTTGAATCCAACTAAGGAAGGTGTCTTTGTTTTGTAGGTTAGTGAGTGCATGGGTTTTGTGATGTGAATCCCATCAACAAAAACATAACACTTTGTTTTTGTTTTTTTTTTAATACAGTCCAAACTCCTTTGGGTTTGGTTTTTTTTGACTATCAAATTCAAACCAACATTGCATCCTTGGGGAAGAGAGGCAAACAAAACCATATATTGTATTGATGATCTTTTCAAGGCCATGGAGGGTCAATATTGAAAAGAGCTAAGTTGTTCCAGCTTCCTTGAAAACCACAATGCATAATTTTTACAGGCGCTACGAAATGATTTCATAGCGCTTACAAAATTTTAATGGGTGCTACGAAATCATTTTGTGGTGACTGTATAAAACATTTCTAGGACCGCGTGTTCGAATTTTTAAATGTTTGTTTGGCCTGCTCGTTGCACCATTTTTAAAATTGAAACGTATGTAATTGGATTCATAAAATGAGGTCTCGAAAATAGTGGTAGGTGAGAGAAAAATCTCTCATAGAATTTATCAAAGGAAATCCATATTCTTGAATTCACTGCATATGTTAATATTTCATGAAACACTATTGAATTAGATGTAAATACGAAGATGTGAGTGGAGTAGCCTGAGGTTATTGGCAGTTGGTGTGACCCAGATTTCATCACGACATAAGTTTCCACCACTAAAATGGGCTCCACTTCAAAGTTGCACCAAAAATCAGAGTGGTTTTCATTGCGGGTGGTTTCCCGTTTTGGACATCCCCCTAGCCCCCCTTGCTAACCCATGGAAAAATAGAGGGGCCTTGGGGTGAATCCAAGTTTTAGATCTACCCACACTATGATTGTGCTATTTCAAGGTAGCACCCTATTAACAAGGGCCCCACGGTAGGGGTTCCCATTTTGAACCCTCTTACTAACCCATGGTAGACTTGGGGGGACACGAAATGAATTTGGGTTGTTTATCTAATCGTCCTTGCAATCACTCTATTTAAGTTAAACGACACGATAATAAAGGGAAGATTCAATTAATAGTTGGCGTTCCTGTCAATTGATAGCCCCAACATATGGAAATGTTTATGTTTATTTCCACCACCGCTTTACCACTACCTATCGATTGTGAAAGTCCAACAGAGCATAGACGCCAACAAGCCATGGGAAGTCATATAGATTAACATATCTAATAGATGGATTGATTTTGCATTAATTGTTGTTTTGTGATCGAGATCACTCACATTATCTGGAGTTACCTTGAGGAAACATCAATTCTATCGACACTTTTTGATAAGCACCAAGTCACGTGGAGTATAGCGCTGAAGGCTAGAACACAGTGAGAGTTTAAAGAGAAAAAAAGATTGGTTCAATGACACAAGATTGAGGCGACATCATCAAGTGGTATCAAAGCACATTTTCTTTTGGAGATAGTAGAAAGGAATACATGAACAACTTGAGGAGTAGGTGGAAAGGCACCTGCAGGTAAAAGAAGGTTTGTAGTGAATGCAACCTTTAGAAGTGGAGATGAGACACATTCAAGAGAGGTTCACATCAATGGAAACTACCCAAAGGCAAGGAGCTGACACTAGAGATGCCATTGAAGCCAAAGAGAGCCTTGTAGTGGAGAAGGAGGAGAAGCAACAAAGGAAAAAATATTGAGGATGATAGCGAAATTGGGCACTAGATTTAATATGGAAGTCCCTGCATATGACATTGTTGACGGTCTAGAATGTTTCGCCAAGATTTGGGGGGTCTCCTCGGTGTGAAGTCCTAATTAGACATCACACCGTTTGGGATAGGAGACCCATCAGATGTGTGGGCCCGACTGCCACCACATGCGTGTGTTACTCTTGGTTTTTAAATATAGAGAAATAAATGTGAGACCGAGTGTAAAATGCCTAAAGAATGAGGACATAATCAACTCTCAATTGATAGCTTGCAAAACATAATACAAGAATGTAAAAGAAAAATAATGAGGAAGAGTATACCTTAAGAGAGAATCAAATAACTAAGACTAACAAAGACATACACAAGCAAGAAAGTGTTAGGAACCATTTGCAAATTAGTTCACAATTAATTACTAACATTTGCATAGAATCAAAGAGCAGAGATACAAAGTAAACGTACAACCTATTTGCAACAAATTAGTTCATTAACATGTAACCAATATCTAAACACACATGCATAAACAAAAATAACATTGGATAACAATTATAGATGTTGTCAAGATGTACGAAAATCAATGCAATAAGTGGAAAGCTTCTCGTTAAATGTTGATAAATCCAAGCACATGCACTGCAAGCTTCTCAAAGTCCAATAGTGGAATGAGAGCAGTTCATATAACCTCTAAAACACAAACCCTGGCCTCACAATCACTCAACGTATAATCTACCAAGAGCAAAAGTGCTCAAAGCCTAAAATGTTATAGTTATGCTAAAGTATTCAAGTGCCAAAAGCCCCTTTTTTCGAAGGAGGCATGAGGATATTTTATGCAAGTGGGTGGGTGACCTTTCACGTCTCCCACGTCTTTTCGAATTCCCTTCTTGCCTACTCGACTCATAATTTTTTTCATATTTTGCATGACTCTTAGATGAATTTAATTATTAATTATTAACATAAAATATTACAATATAATAAGTAGATGAAATAGGCTTTGATGTTTCAACATGTGAGTCATCATGATCGACAACCCTCTCAATATCTTCAAATTTTAAATGGTACAAGGTTCATCTTGCTGAGAATTTATGGTATTCACATTAGGGGAATTATGATGTCTAAAATGGATCTCCTATGGAAATAATAAAATAATAGCTAAACCAATAAAATAATATTTATGAATTTTCAATTCACTTTTTGCACCACAATCCATGTAATCATGGTTAAATTCATTTGAAAAGATGTGCCAAAATAAAATTAATAAAAAAATTGTATTGATGTGACTAAATAAAAATGAGCTTTTCAATGATAATGACTATTATCATTGAATAACAAATGTATTTGTCATTTATACTTAAACAAGGCCACATAACTAGCGTTTCCTTGCCACTTAGTTCAATTATTGAATTTGAAATGTATGAACTAACTATTATATTTGAACAAGGGCTACTTTGTAGATGTTCTTGCTTATTTTAAGTACCCACATCCACACCAAATTACTAGCAAGTGTTATAGACTTAAGATATCTTTGTGTATATTTATGATGTAAGTAGGATAACAAAGTTCAATAATCTTCATAAGCATAATTTCAGGATGCATGCAACTGCCACAATGCTCTTCCTATCATGGATGATAGAGACCCTGAAAATCAATTGGAAGTTGTTGAATATGTTGAAGATATATATAATTTCTATCGGAAGATTGAGGTGTGCCTCTCTATCAATTATGCAGTTTTTTGGGAATGTTAAGGTAATTTTTTATTTTCTTTTCAGTGAAAGTTTGTCAATTATTGCAATATTTTGGGAATGTTAAGGTAACTTTTTATTTTCTTTTCAGTAAAAGTTTGTAGCACCATATGTCCATATGTCCAGACCATTAACTACATACCTGCGTACCTCCAGATTATATGATAATAAATCTTCCTCTCTCGTGGGAGAGTTTGTCTCGTTTTTGTCAATATACTTTCATATTATGTTACATTGTTATGAATTTGATCTAGAAATTCCCGAGATTTATATCAAATTTCTTGTAGCAACCATAAGCATATTTCTGGGTCTAGTAAAAGGAAATTCACTTTGATTAAGTATGTGAGGCCGAAAATTAAATTTTAATGAACTAAGCATATTCGTTTCATTTGTACGACAGGTTGAAATCAATGAGAAAATGAGAGCAATCTTGATTGATTGGTTGATAGAGGTAAAAATATATTTAGTTTCATTTGGAAATGCCAGCTTCTCAGTAATTTCTTCCGTATAGATTATGGGGCCATGTGGGGATGCGTTGCCATTTGCAAAGATGCTCACGTGCTCGATATAGTTTTGAGAAGCTTTAAGAATACCCACCACTTGTACGGTATATAATTCTTGAGATTGCCAGGATACCGACGAGGGTTGTCTTGAATCCTTCGGCCCACTGAGGGCGAATGTAGGAGTAGAGGAATCTGATAAGGCCAATAATTAATTTTGCTGATTGTTAATTGTAAACATAGAAATTAATTGTAGAGTTGGTATATACAATGAAGTGACATCAATACTTTATTGTGAGCTGTAATGTAATTATTGTTGTTTATTAATTATATTGGTACAACAAATTACAAATTTTGTGGGACAATGTAATCATTGTAAAATAAGAGGTGAACCAATCAAAATTGAAAATATATATATAGATATATATATATATATATATATATATATATTAATTTAATTTCATTTTCCAAAGATAAACATTAGATAAAATCATTTCAATTTTGGTAAACTTAAAATTAATGTCAACATAAATATCTTTTTGAATACGTTTTAACTTAAATAAATTATAACATAAATTCATAAATTCTTAATTATATAATATTAACTATTAATTAAAATTTATGTTATTTAAATTATATAATAACATGTAATTAAGATACTATATAAAACTTTTGGGGCAGACAAACTCTAATTTTATGGTTTATGAGATATGATTGTAATCATAATTTTCTCAGTTTATCCATGTATATATTTTTTATCAGACATATCATATGTATTAACTTATTAGTCTTCCAACTCGGGATAATTTTTTGATAGTATCACACAGTTAGTGGCAACAACCACTCTTACAACATATGCTTTTAAGCATATACAACATGTAATTTTCAACATCTTAATGAAAATTGCAATTTTTCCTTGCGGCAAAAAAATATTATATAAAAATCAAATAATATAATATAATAAATGTAATTAAATTATTTTATGTATTAATTTTATGTTACATATTGAATTGATTTGGTTTATAACATAAGAATAAATAATATAATATAATATATATTCTAAAACATTTACATTATTTTTCATAATATGATATATAATAATATACAATATTAATATAATTATAATGAAACTAATTGAGTTGTATTTAAATTTAAAGAAAAAAATATTGAAATATATTTAATTTTATATTTATGAGTAGGTATTTATTCATATATGCATAGAAATAACCTTATAATTAATTTAAATTGTAATATTAAATAAAATGAAATGATATATAATTAAAAATAAAAAATAAAAAAATAATATTTATTGAAAATTGTGTAAATATATGAAGATTGTATAGGGATATGCGTTGATTCTTTCACAAAATATGAAATGACAATAATAATATTTTATTCAAAAAGTGTGAAATGACATTTATTATGAGTACTTTACATTATGACTTTAAAAAGACTTAAAACACTACCATGGTTAACCATGAGTTTTTATCCATAAGTTGAGAATATGAAAAGTAAGTACCTTTTATTCAAGCAATGCCACCATAACCATGGGGGATGATGTCATCCTCTAAAATGTGATTGATTTTCATAAAGTGAATTTTGATTGTACATTTTCCTTAAGAGACCTAATTTTGACCTCAAAATTCCTCTAATGTGAGGTTACTAAAGACAATTGCAGTAGATGAAGTACCCGAGCCACATATACAAAGTCTTTGCAATACTCCTGCATAACGATCAAAAGAACTTGTTAATTTCTCCATTTAAAACCAACTTCATCTTCATAATGCACGAGTTTGCATTTAAATGCCCCACAACGAATTTGCATAAATGGATAAACCCTAATCCATGAAATCATGAAAAGAAAATAGGAAAAGAGGATTATAATTGCCCCAAGCTAAGGCACAAACTTTAGACATTGCATCACTATCCTTTAATGATTTTCAAAGAAATATTAGATTTCTAGAACTTCCACCCTCTACACATTCCTACAACTATGATTTTCAATATTAATGACATTCTCATACTTTAATAAGCTATTAGAAAACAATGATATTTCTAATACATCTACAACAAAAATTGGGTTAATGCCATAGTGCATAGATTCATATGTTGTATCATCCCTCATGCGGCCTCATTCCTGCATGCATACAATTAATCATTAGGTCACAAAATAGAAGCATCTCATCATAATGAATAAGAAATTGTATAACAAGTATTTTCCATGAAAACACTCAAATCAATACTGAGATATTGGTAGGATCTTGCATCCTTGAAATGAAATATTGTTGTCATTATATTATGGCATAGGTTGATTAACCCCTTGGTTTGTTGATGTTCCAAAAATTGATCTCCCCAATATGAGGCAAAGTGACAAGTGAACTAGCAAATGCATACCTTAACTTGTTATGAGGCAGCCTGCTAGAGAAATTCCTAGTTTTCTCCAACCCATGTAAAGAAAATATGCAACAATACTAACCTACCAATGATTTTATAAAAGATACTAGCAATGTTTTGGATTTATACTTGGATAGTCTTGTGAACCTTCTCAAATATCATTTATTCTCCATCTTTGTGGTATCTCCTCTTCAACATTCAATCATTGTAAGATTTCAATCGTACCCCTTGGTTAGTTTTCTCTGATGGAGAGTGCAAGTGTGAAATATTCAAGGTATAATTCTCTCTGGCCAAAGGAGTTGCATTGCATGAAGCTGTTGAGAGATCGAAGATATCACTTTTGTTCTTATCTATGGTGTTTTTCCAAATTGAGCAAGGCCATAAGGGTTGAGTCTTTACCAAACTTTGAAGCAAATACCATTGGTCACCTTTTGTAGCCTAGGTAACACCTCTTTTCTAGATGCGAGTGATAGTGTCATTTTGGGGAATCGACCATTCGATGTCTTCCATATCGATTTCTGAATTCATTGGGAAATGGTGATATTATCATAGATTGGTAGAGAATAATGCAGTCTATTTTCCAAAGTGATTCACTTCTTTTCAATTCTCTGTAGGTATGGTATATACTTTCACAACCATTATTGTATATAACCTTCATACTATTAATATATGACCTCTGACTTAAATTGTTATATATCACCTTTCCCAACTTTTAATATATATAACCTTCATCGCAACAGTGTAGGTATCATCTAACATGGGTTACCCTTCCATCAAACACATTTTAATGGAGTCTCCTTTCATGTAATTCTATCACTAGTATTTAACCTCCAATATGGATATATAACCATTTGCAGCAAAAAAATAATACAACCTCCGCATGTAATACAAATGTCACTTTTGCATGCAATGAAATGTATACAACCTTTGTGCAACAATAAAAATGTGACATTCACACCATTTGATATATTCTTTCATGTGCAAAATTTATAGCCTTGCGTTAATATGTGTGATGCAATGTTCAACATGTCGCCTTTGCAATTTATAATCCTCGTGTAAATTAATAACCTGCTGGAAAGGCAGAGAATGTTAGGTCCCTATACTACTAGTGTAACCCCTTATTGTTATTAGTGCAACCCCCTTATTGTATTATTGTGCCCATATAGTCCCCATGTTGTTATTATTATGCCCTATAGAAGCCCACTATTGTTATTGTTGTGCCCCTACAATATTGTTGTTATGTAGGCTCTGATCGTATTGGGACCCCTTAGACTCATATATATAGAAAGGAGGCTTTGTCATCTGTACCATCCAAGAATTGTTCATTTGTGTAATGTAAAGGAGGTTTCCCCCTCGAAGAGGCTGAGTTTTAAGTCATTGATCCATTTTTGAGAAGATTCTTCGGCGAAAATCACATAGAGATACTTTTGTCGACGCATTTCGAACCAACCAATGTGGTTCATCGTCAGGACAAGTTGAATGAGAAGATCTCACTTTCCATATTAAATAGATAGGGTAGAATATCCAATGACCAAATTTCTAGACAAGGTAACGGCTAAAATGACAACAGCTAGATTTGATCGGGAAACGACTAGTTTGACTTTGATAAGGGGTATAAACTTTGTTTAATTAAATAAGTTAGTTCGGTTATTAATATTCTTATTAATATAAACGTAAATGGACCATTTTATAATTATAAATTAGAATAAGTAAATTAATATATTATAGTAAGCAAATCATACAATACATTAATTTCAAATTGTTAGATATGAAGGTTATTATATA
>APFE031573985.1:103111-125981 GCA_000404065.3 Pinus taeda | reverse complement strand
TGTTTAAAGAAGGTTATAGGCGACAAGCTCCCAGTTCAAACAATATTGCCAGAACTTGATGAGGAAGGAAAAATTATTTTGGAACCGGAAGCAGTCACAGAAACAAGAACTCGACAGCTACGAAATCGTTCAATTTCAGAGTATCTTATCAAGTGGAAGAACTTATCTGCTGAAGTTTCCACATGGGAGGATGAGAATTTTATGCAGAAGTATCCAGAACTACTCAAGCGTTGAGGACAACACTCTTTTGAAGGAGAGGGGCATGTTGGGTCCCTATAATACTAGTGATTACCCCATTACTATTGTAGTTATACCCCTTATTAATATTGTTGTGCCCCTATATTGTTATTACTATGCCCCATAGAATCCCTTTATTGTTATTTTTGTGGCTTTATATTATTATTGTTAGGTCGGCTAGATTATATTGTGAATCCTTAGACTCCTATATATAGAAAGGAGGTTTTGTCATTTGAATCAAGAATTGTTCATTTATGTAATGTAAAGGAGGTTGCCCCCTCGAAGAGGCTGAATTCTAAGGCGTTGATCTATCATTTCTATCTTTTCTTGAGCTGGTTTCATAACATGATGAAACATATAAATCCAATTAAATAAGAGTATCCTATTTATAGATTCACTAAGTTTTTCTTTAAGAAAGAACATATTTTTTGTCTAATCATCATAGAGTAAAAGATGCAAGGCCCATGCAAAGAAGGAAATATATAACTAACCAAGCATTAATAGTTGTACAATGCCTTTCAAACTTTTCCATGCTTATTCATAACTAAAACACCACTTTCATGCAAGGCTAACTGCAAAAGAAAAATGCAAGATGAAGACAAAATAATAGGAAAGCAAATAAAACAAACTAGACTAACCTAAACCTACCCCTAATGAAAGATAGGTCAGGATCACGTGAAATGAAATTTCCAATGCAACCAACAAAGTAATTAGCGACCTATACTGAATAGGGAATAAGTAACAAGAAATACATTAAATATAACACAAGGAAAGAGATAAATAGTGACATGTTCTGAAATTTTAAGGCACAAAATAGTAGCAGAAAAATATGACAAGAAGGCATACATTAAAAATTCTATTGCTAATTTATAATACACATTGCAACAAGATTTAGTATTAAAACATCCACTCCAACTTTCAAACTTGGAAAACATCAAGAAAGATAAAAGCTTATCCTTAAGGATCAAAATTTCCAAGTAAGTTTCCTCCAACCAATCAACAATGAGGTCGTGATAATTGGATGAAGGATCGTGAACCTGAAAGGTAGATTGATTTTCAATACATGGAGTCAATTCATGAAGGTTCTCCCAGGAAAGAGTATTATTCTAATCATTATTATAACACTCATCAAAATCACAACATTCTAACATAACCACCAACATAGGCTGAAGTTTCTCAAAATCTTGACATCTTTCCATATTATCAAAAGGTGAATCATCAAAAACCAAAGTCTTGGAAAAATTGATCATTGATGACATACAATCATCACTAGATGAATCAGTGAATACATTAAAAATTTTATTATCAAGATTTGGTTTCTCATTCAACCAAAGGGAATCCTCATGGTTTGATGAATCTGAAAATGGAGTTGATTGAAAACATGAAGTTGCATCCTCTACTTCTTCATATTGACAATATGAGGAATGAGATAAATTGTAAAGATTAGATTCCTCCTTATCTTCTTTCACTTTGAAACCACTTATATTTGTGAAAAGTGCAATAGAGTCATTAAATATATCAAGAAAATGTGTGAAATATGAGAAAATGGAAAGATCAGATGAGGAATCACCTTTAATAGCATATTCTTGTTCATAATCAAGAATACAAAACATAATCATTATGAAATATATATTGGATCTCCTAATATCCACTAACTCCATCCTGGATTTGGCCCTCATGAGTTTCAACAAAAGTGGTTATAATGGGTTGACTAAATGCATTAGAATAGAGAGGGTTAGAGGAATTAATTAATGGAGGATAAAGAACATATCGAGAAGAAACAATATCATTGATTAAATCAGATTCAAGATTGATATTTGAGTTCAAATCTTGAATATGAGGGGAAGGAGAAGATGGGGTTAGACTGGAAAATTAGTCTTCAAGTTCTCCTACCTTGATCTGGGTGCATAGAGTTGCATGATTTAGTGAAGAATTGAAGGAATATGAAGAGTAACATGAAAAATCACTTTCTGATTTTATAATTTTGAGAGCTCTATGACCAAGAATTGTTGGGATACTTAAAAGGAAATCAAGATTCTAGGAAGATTCAAAGAAATCTAAACAAGATAATGAAATTTCTCCTTCGTAAAATTCAATCTAGGTCATCCTCTAAAAACTCATAAAATAAATGAATAATTCAATCATGAAAATCCGCAATGGATCCATCATATTTCTTTCTGGGATTGATAATTTTCTTATAAACATTTTGTAATCACACATGTCAAAGGCTTGGTGAAGCTCCTTGACAAGTTGTTGGAAAGAATGAATAGAATTCGTCGATAATGTAAAGCACCATTATTTAATATGTCCTTCAAATGTGAGAATGGACAACCTACAAGCAACATCCTCACAATTAATTTCATAATATTCACAAAATTTCAAGAAAGCAGAGGGTATGATTAAGAATGATTGTTTCACCCTTGCCATCAAATTTCAGATTTTACAAGTCATGAATTAATAACGTGGGAAATTTCAGATTTGTAACTTTAGAAAATCATGTTAGGTTTATGATATGGAAGAATCCATTCAAGATGAAAAGGTGAAATTAGAATTCACTGGCTCAGCTTGTCATCTGGCTCTCCTTCTAGCGCCAAAGTTTGTTGATAGTGTTGGAATCTGACAACAGGGAAAGGGGTCTCCCAGATGTGAAGTCCCAACTAGACCCCACACTGTTTGGAGTAAGAGCCCCAACTAAAATATGGTCGGTTGCCAAATTGGTGGTCTCAAAGATATGCCTTGGACGCAATGAACACATAATATGACATTTTCATGGCTTTGGTGATAGCAAGTGTATGAACTTTGTGAGATATAAAATATAATGTATGAAATATTAATTCACATCAAAGGGAAATTAGTGAGCCCCTTGGAAGAAATTAATAGTACTATCTTAGAAGAGACACACGAGCAATACAAATAATTGTTAGTGAACCGACAAAATAGTTTGCAAGGTAACAACGATAATGATAACATAAACAACATGCATTCAACAAAATACATACTATATTAAACAAATTAGTTCATTAACATTAACATAAATGAAACAACATACATCAAAAACATATAAAGAATAGTTTTACTATATTCACAACATATGCATGAAGGCATGCCGACCTTGAAAGCTTCTTATTATTAAGTGAAAGTTTCAAGCATACAATTACATTGATATGGCACTGGCCCCAATACTTTTAGCATGAAGCCAACACTTGCTTCTCCAAATAATTATACTCTTCATATGCTAGACTAAAGAAGCCAAGGCTCCAAATATTTGGTTCCAAGCCCTGTTTTAGAGCTTTGAGGGTTTATTTATAACAAATGGGATGACTCTTCATCTCCCTTTGATGACCTTTGAACTTCCCCATAACTCTTGGACTTCTTTAGATTTTTTTTTTTTTTTATAACTAATGACTCTTCACATTCCACTTTTAACTCTTGGAATTCCAATTTACAATTGCACTTTATTAAATTTCAAATAAATTAAAACAAAACTCCATACAGGAAAAAAATTGCTAGAGCCTATAAGAAAAACAAAATGCATTAAGCTTGACTCTGAGAAAACTCTAGCTCAACAACTTCAACTTGTAACTCTATAGTGAAAGATTGATGCCAAGCCTTGTATTATGCAATTAGTTCCTCAAACTTAGCCGGAAGGTTAGGCTGCTATCTGACTTTGTTCTCCATAGCATCTGGATAAATGGTTTTGGAGCCTGTATGTACCTCATTCCACAACAAGGATATATTCATATTAACCTTAGCAGGTCTAGCTATATACCTCTGCATATTCTGTCTATTGATCTCCAAGTCCCCTTAGTTGTGACCACATTGTGACCTGCTTCAGACTGTCCAAAAACTCTTCAATTTCCTGCATGATGATGTTTCTTTCCGTTGCCTCTACAAATGGTACAAATAAAGGGATATTGTTTTTTCTAACCAAAAATCCAAACATTTGTAAAACCATGCATAGGTAGCTGTTATGTTGGATACAAAATTGTCGAGCTGTTTGTTACTCTGAATGAACATTTTGACCTCAACCTTATCCAACTCTGCTTCTTGTCTTGTCTTCCTAGCCAACTTCATAGGTGCATCCCTGTACATACCACCCCATTCTTGGATCACATTAATGGCTGCATGGATTATTTTCAAAGTTTTTTCATTTTCTCACAATCTCTTCTACATATCATGTAGCGGGACTATCGCCTTATGCAAGGTGATAATATCCTCGTAATATGCCCTCATTCTGTCTCCCAATGCCTGAATTTCACCATGTATTACTTCTTGAAGTTATTTCAAGTAAGAATATGTGGAATACAATTGTTGGATCTCAGCTTGGAGATGTTCTACTTGTTGTATTGTAGCATCCAGATCTTTAGCCATTTTCTATTTTTTTGTCATCAAAAAATCTTTGTTTTCTTTTGCAACTCCTGCAAAGGCCATGTTTTTTGCAGCAATTGTTTGTAGATTAATTTTGGTTTCATTAACAATAACCCTTTCAGTGTGGATGAAAGTAGGATGTACGAAATCATTCGGGAATCATTTCCTCCTTTCCTGTATTATTTTGTTTCGGAGCTAGTTAAAGGTTAGGTTGGAAATATCCATGATCATGTCATCATCTTGAGGAGAGATTTCCATTTCACCATCTGGGATGTGGCCATCTGTGTGGGGAGTTGAAGGCTGAATGGTAATTTGTTCTACAATGGGCATGATGTCAACCTATTGGTTATGTTCCATCTATTCAAGATTCATGTCTTTGGCCAATACATACTCCTCAATTTCTTCTACAAACTCTTGATTCTGCTTTTTCCGATTCTATTCTTCTTCTTCTTGTTTTTTACTTTCCTTCTTTTGCTAATTCAATGTTTCTTATTCTATTTTCTTCAATATCTCTTCTTCTTCCTTTCTCATAAGTTATTCCTGTGCCTAGATTTCATCTTGTTCTTTCCTTTCCTGCTCTTCCTTCTGCATCCGGTCTTCTTCCTTCTTCCTCTCCACTTCCTACTACTTCATCCTCCTCTCTGCTTCCATGACCACTTTTAGAATGATTGGTTCAACTTTGAACTTATGGTTCTGCTCCTCTCTTGGGTTCTAGGAAATCTTCCCCTTGTACTTGACGATCACTAGGGTATGCTCTTTCAATTTTTGTGCTTTATGGGTAGCACTTTGTTCTAGAATTACACTGGAATGACCTACCTCATTTCCTAATGCATACAACCAAGAGGCATTATAACAAGTTTTAATGTTTTCTTCCTCTAGCCTAGCATAGGTTCCATACAGACATAAAAAATACTACTTGGCACAATGTCTTTTGAAAACTCCTCTGGGATCATACTGATTAAATTCTATTGTACCAAACTTAAGGCTTTCCAATTCTTTAGCTTCAGCATCTGCAACCTTTAAGTTCTTAATCTCATAAGATCCCACTTGCAAGGGAAATGTAGGCCAAGGTTCCTTCTTATTCCTCTATAGTACTGTAGATAGACGAGTGACAAGGTGATAGACAACCTCCTGCATGACTACTTTATCTGTGGCATACATCGACAAAAGATGATACATTTTTTGATAGCCAAAAACTCTGTGTATGTACCATTTGGTGAGGAAAACCAATCTACTACTTCTGATATCAAATTCATTGCCTCAAGAGACATGCAAAGGGCCTCTTATTCAAAGATCAACTGATATAAGACCTTGAAGAATTGACCACTGAGTCTCTCCAAGACTCCTCGATAGATATATTCTATTAGTAGCTTACAATAAATGTGGATAGGGGGTTCCTTAGGTGTCCATTTCCAATCCAAACCAAGGAACACATTACGAGCGCATGATATGTCTAGCAAATAGGTAGACGTGTAGAATTGCAGTTGCTTTCCTTGTGGTGTGTTCTTCACCTTATTCACATTAACATGTAACTTCTGAGCCACTAGATGAGACTATTTGAAAATATTCCCTTTGGAGAAATTTTGATATAAAATGTAGATCCATCCTTCTGGGAAGGATTCATTATTCTTTTTTTGTAGACTCATCAACACAAAACTATCAAGTATTGAAACATCATTCTAAGTGACTAAGTCTTGTAAGCATTGCTAGGTGTCTGGCGAATTTTTTTTGGTTCTTTCCACCATGACTTAACCACTTCCTTAGTGTTTAGATAACTTAAGGCTCCATAAAATTGTGAATCCAAATGATGCTAAGGCATTGATAACTTGTATATCAAGTGGATGTCATGTGGTCAATAAGAGGCAAGTTGTTGCCCACTAGCATTTTTCAATGACATGCTCTTGGTATCTACGCCCTACAAAATTCATCTAATAACATATGCACATGCTAAAACTGGGAATCTGCAAGCAACCTTGTGGAACCTTGAACATTGAATGTTGATATAAACCTACATATCCTCCATATCTTCTTTGAATTATGTCATAGAAAATGCGTCCTTGAAGGTATGCCAAGTGATAGTGGAATCCTTCTCAATATACAATTGTGTATCTGATAGGGTAGGAACTAATATTGAGGAACTGTCAATGACTTCCTCAGTATTGCTTTGAGTGTCCTTCTTTGATGTTGTCTTCTTGGGAGGCATGGTGCTATTTAATGATGAAATAGTAATGTGTTCAAGACCTATAATACCTCTTGCAAGAGGTGCACTCATGGAGATAACAAGTTAGTTTAAAAATCAATTCAACAATCACCTTTAAAGAAACAACACAGTCACTGAGGGAAAAGATTGCATAGTATTGAGCAACAAAGCGGTATATTGGGCTATAGAATTATGTAATGCATAGTAAGAGAGAGAGAGAAATTGCACAATTTTGGTTGATAGGAGACATACTTATGGAATAGAAGGTGCAATGCGTAGTCTCAACTCATAGGGAGAGAGAATGATTGTGCAGTGCACTATTTCAGTGGCCAAGTAGGGCCACTACTGGCTGGGATTTCATAATGAGTAGATGGGAGGAGGCTAGTAACTGCATTTTGTAGTCTCAAATGGAAAGGAAGAGGCTAGCTATCAAGGATTGCAAAATGCATAGTAGGGAAGGCCAACAAGCCTTAAGGATGGTGCAATTCAACTCAAGCGGGAGGCAAACTTCGAATCTGGGACTAAGGAAGGAACGAGTGTAGATAAATCTTGGAATAAGTTAAATCAATAATTATCATCACCCTGATAAGATAATGCAAAATGAAGAACATGCTTGCTTAAATAAGCCCAACAATAGTAATTGCTGGTAGGCGAAAAGACAAGAAAGTGATGCAACACTTGAAAAAATAACTCAAAATACTAGGAATAAACTTGTAGAAGCTAACAATAATGGAAAATCACAAAATACAAGAAGAAATGGGAAAAATTACACTTGTAAACACAAAAGCAACAAAAGTGATGGAAAAAGCAGCAAAAAGTGACACTTGAAACACTTACTTGGAAAAGTGTTGTAAATCGAATCCAAATCTCCTTGAACTCATGAGAATGGCTAGAAGTCTAATGTCAGATGTGAAAATGAGCTCTACAAGCCTCTACTATATAGATTTACTCTCATGGGATTAGGGTTAGGGTTTCTGTTGCACATGCCTAAAATCAAGGAGAAAGTGACACTTGTTTTTAGATCTAAAATAGAAACATGTGCCACACCATTAGAAAAGATGAGCAATCCCTATTTTCTATGGATGCATAAGTGGTTGATCTAAAAGACTGCGCAACCCACTAGAAGAAAGGACTGCACAATTCCCAGTGATAAGGGATTACACAATTCATTGGTATGGTGGATTGCATAGTTTTTATCCACAATGTGTAATTGCACAATTTTCTTTCTTAGTGACTGCCTATCTCACAGGTTGTGCAGTCTAGTTCCTCAAAGAGTTGTGCAATTTCTAGTGGCAAAGGATTTTAGAGTTCTTAGAGGGAAGACCAACAATTAGTGCTAGATCAGGACAAGAGTTAGCCTATGTTTGAAAGGGGTTTTCTTGTCTTTAGAAGTTGTGCAACTTCTATTGACAAGACTCAATCATCATCACGAAAAAATAATTAAGACATCACACAAGTGAAACATATGGCAAGATAATTCAATGCAATAAAGAGGAACAATTGAAAATGAAAAATCTAGTTCTTGCATACAAATGTAGGCTCCAAAATTGATGCGTAGGAATTTTTTTTGGAGGGTGTTTGAATTAGCTACAACACTTGATGACACATCGATAGAAATCCATATTCGATATATGGGACTAACTCTTGATATCGATTCTATCTTTTCAAGAATTACTTTTCATTCCATTGATTACCACAACTTCCTTACTTAGCTCGAATTAAAGATATAATTTCTTTCATTCTCTTCATCAGCCAAACACTTACACAAGAAATTCAAACTTTGGGTGTTTTTTATCAGGAGTAAGGAGAATATATTATATATGTGTGAGTGAAAGGAAATTTTAGAGTCTTAGTTTTCATCTTTTGGTGTTGCTCCACTGCTAGCAGGCCTTGACAGTATCCTAGTGGAATCAATTCAGGAGTACAAGCATTTCTTTACTTCCAATGAGCCTAGACAATACCTAGATGAAGTTGCTTTATTCATCTCTATGTCTAGGAAGCCTTTATCTTCTTCCATCCTTTATTTATTTATTTATAGAAATGTGCTTAGGCACTTATTATTTCATTGGGGTGGAAGAGGGATCCTGATTTATTGAGAAAAAAATTTGATCCTGTTAAGGTCCTATAATATAGGTAATCAAAGTCTTTCTGTCAAGTTATTTATTTTAGGAATTTGTTGGTAAAGTTTAGCCTATAAATTCACCAGGTATTATAGTCTAAATTGTCTTTGTACAAAGGTCTCAAATTGGTCAAGTCATTGAAAATATGTGTGTCAAAAGAGGTCCATTATTCTTGATTTGAATTGTAAGGTCCTTAAGGGGTCATCATTGAGGTTTCATGAGCGAATGTTGGGAAATTGATGGTGGTTGTGATATTATTGTGCATGAATGTTGGCACTAGTGTCAACTAGACTGGAAATGATGTGTGTTGCAACAAATGCATGGCTCAAAAGGATTTCTATGGTAGTTTCAGTCTTCATGTAGAGGATCATCATGGTGGGTGTGATTTTAGTTGTCCAAAAAGTCAATGAGAAGAGAAGTTTGTAGTGATATTCCAAGCAGCAGAAGGACCCAAAGCCTACATCGGACCCTCTCCTTATTGGAAATTTCTCTGAAAAATATTTCCAACAATATGTGGAAGTCTAAAAGTGGGCTCCTAGATCAAAAGATATGGTCTACTAAAGTTCAGAGATTTGAATCCTTAAGAAGGAAGGAATATCGTCATATCGGAGGTCCAGCATATCAGCACGTCAAATTATCAGAGGTCAACTTATCGATGCATTGGTACATAGGAACATCAGCATATCAAAGTATCAAAAATTCTTAAAGTGAGGAACCTTTAAATGGTTTCAATATCGTTAAAGTGCTGATAGTATTAAAAAATGCCAAGGAACACCGATAAATATTAACGAAGGATTTCGTCACAAAACCAAAGGTTGACGGGCCCTCTTCTCTCTCCTCTAGCGAGACACGCGTCATCATATGATTTGCTCTAATAAGACACATGGCAACATATGATTGGTTCCAATAAGCTACAATGACAACATATGATTGGCTCTGATAAGACACATGGAATCATATGATTGGTTCCAATAAGCTACAATGACATCTGACGTCAACATGACATGGCAGTATGAGAGGACAAGTGGCAAGCATATTTAACCTTATTGAGTAGTATAATGATTGAGAACAGGGTGACATGTGTCACCTCTAAGGAGTCATCACATGGAGTGATGAAATCATATCGGAGGTTGGCATATCATAGGTTGAAGATGTTGGAACTTTAGAACAGCTGGAGTTTGGAAAAGTTCCAATAAAGGGGGGTTTCCGATATTGGGATGGAACATAGTAGTGAGAGTTCAAGGAACCATGGGCGTAGAGCAGTTAACAAAGGAAAAATGGCCCTCGGCAGGAACAAAATTCCCTAGCACCTTAAGGCTAAGCGGCAGGTCACAACTCTCAGTCCTATGATGAGAAATGTGGGGAGGGCTAAGCAGAGGAGCCAAGATGAAATCAGAACTTCACAGAAGTTAATATACAAAGGGGGCTTTGATATGGAAGTAAGCTTATGTTCACTGGCCCGTTCATATGAGAAAGAAAATTCCAAAGGAGATAAGTGCCAAGGGACTGAGGAGTATCAGAGCATTGCAACAATATGGAATTTCTCCGATAAGATAGTAGAAAGAGTTAAAGGTGTATGGGTCGGCAGCTGCGAGATTGAATGTAGGAAAAAAGGGAATCTAACAGGTTTTGTGAAAACAACTTCAACCACTCCAGATTCCAAGGAAGCAGATCAACATTCATGAACCAATTTCCAGATTTGAAGGTTGAAGATTTTCCAGTAGTTCTGAATTTCCTGTAGTTTTCTAGTGATTGTTATCTTTAGTTTATTTTTCAAAATTTTCCGAGAAATATAGCCACAATTAGTGACAATTTTCCTTCAAAGATTCAACAGAACAACCAAATTTGACCAAAGTTCATATTTTCTAGTTTTGTTTCACGAAATATATATATCTTTGTTAGATATTATTTTGTAATTAATTCCTTTTTGTAATCCAAAGTTAGTTCAATAGGAAGTCTATAAATATTTTGTAATAAGACTTAGAAAGGGTTGGATTATGTATGAAGGAAAGAGCTCTACCTTGATATAGGTTGTGGATTGTACTCAAAGTAGTCAATTTTAAGAAATACAAAGGTATTTTTGTTCCAGGATTCTTGTGTCAAAAAAATGGTGATGTGTTGTCTCATGTTAAATTGTTTTTTTTTTCTCAGTTTCCATATGAATTTCCACGTTATTTGTTGCAAGAAGATTAAGAGTTGAATTTTCTTAAGTGTACTTTGCTCTGGCTTATTTTAAACAACCTTAATGTTTTCCTCACGAGATTAACTGAAGATTCCCTCATCAGAAACTCATGCATGTTTATTCTGAGAAAGACCATGTTGAGACTAGAGTGTAGGGACAATGTACTATCAGTTGTATGATTTACTGAGTTGTATAGATCATGCATGAAATCAGAGAAGGACTTATGTTTGAATTACATAGTTTTGGATGCATGAATTCCCTTTAAATATGGGCTATTCATCCTAGGAATTACGTAAGAGATTAGGGGCTTGGAGAGATGCTAAATAGGCTAGGGATTTGGCTTGAGCTAGCTTGTCAGATGAGACAGTTGAGCATAATTGTGTGGAATTGTTCTACTGAGAACAAGCTTTGTATCTTCATTCATAGTTTTGATATATGAATTACAAATAGTATGGTTTTGAGCAGTGGCTTTTGCCAGATAGATCTTGTGTTATATGGCATTGATTTGTCTTCTTCTTGTTCATATTGTTTTCATCGATCTATTGGCTTCTGCTGGTTGAAAGTAGAAGTAGATTCTTGTCTTATGCTTTAGTAAATTGCATGAGCTTGTGAATCCACAAGATTGTATACATGGTATCAGAGCTAAGAACAATATACTAGAGGAGATTTTGAAGTTTTGAGTTTTAAGTTACAAGTGAAATTTTAATTTTCAATACATACTCCAGGATCGACAGATGGCGTTCTACGGTTTGTGGCTCGAGTATGCCTTGGAAGGCAGCTCAAATTTTATAGCCTAGAGATACATAATGGAGGATGTGTTAGAGGATAATGGCTTGAAGGAATTCGTTGATCAAGAAATTCCTAAGCCAACAACATCGGATGCACATAATTTGGCTGAATCGAAGAAGTGTGTGGTGAAGGCGACGCAGATAATCCTTGAGGGAGTTTGAGACCACATTGTCTTGAGTCTCCATGGAAAGGAAAATTTGTATGCTATGTGGAAAGCATTGATGGACTTGTATTAGAATAGAAGTGACCAAAGGAAACTGGCACTGAAGGACGAACTTTGAAAAATAAAAATGGAGAAAGGCAAGACTATTCCAAAATACTTGACCAAGTTCACTCAATGTCGTGACGAACTTGGAAGTGTTGGAATCACAGTTGCTGAGGATGATATGGAGATTCTTACCCTTTTAGGACTCCCAAAGAGTTGACATAGTTGTCAAGACTCTGTCAATGGTTAGGAGAAGCTTCTAGATTGGAAATGACTGTGGTCAGATTTGATGCAGGAGGAGATCAAGAGGAACACTAGGGATGGCTCTTCATCAAAGATTGATGATGAAGAGACCCATGCCTTAGTGATTAAGGTGAAGAAGGAGAAAGGGAAATATTCATATTCCAAATCAGATTCTTATCATGGAGGTAAGAAGAAAGACATGATGAAAGTTAAGTGCTTTCATTGTCATGAGTTGGGCCATTTTTCTACAAATTGTCCACTCAAGCAGTCCAAGATGAAGTCCTGAGGAGGAGCATAGGTGAGGCCTTGGAATCTCAATTGAAATTGGATTTTTACCTCATTGCATGCATTGTGTCATCAATGATGGGAAGTGTATGGTACTTAGACAGTGGAGCTTCATTCTACATGACTGGCGAAAAAGAGTTATTCAGTGACCTGGAGGAGAAAGATCTCTAGATGCATATCAAGATGGGTGACGTCGAGAAGTATAATGTTATTGGATCAAGCACGATTACTTTTTAGAGGGAGCATGGGGTTCCACTCACCTTGAAGAATGTTATGTATGTTCTTGGGCTGAAGAAGAACTTGGTATTCATTGCCATGCTTGAGGATAGAGGCTATGATGTGTTATTCTCGAAAGAAAAGGCATTCCTTCGACACATAGCCACAGGTCAAGTAAAGAAGATAGGGATTCGAGTGAAGAATATATATAAGCTAGAGGTAGAGGAGTGCACTACTTTGAGCACAAAATAAGAAAATCTGACAAGCCTAGATGTTGGTGAGTTGTGGCACAGGCGATTGGGCCACTTGCATCATGGGGCTTTGAAGATATTGCAACAAATCTCTACCGATCTTCCCAAAGGTACGCTTGAGCAAGTTGATGCATGCAAGGGGTGTATTTTGGGAAAGTAAACCAAAAGTTCCTTTCACGACAAATATAGACGAGCAGAATTTATTCTAGTGTGATTCCATTCAAATATATGTGGACCATTCTCAACAACATCCATGGCCAAACACAAGCATTATGTTTTATTTGTTGATGACTTTTCTAAAAAATGTTGGATATTTTTCATGCAGAAAAAGGATCAAACTTCACAAAGTTTTGTGAGTTTAAAGAATTGGTGGATAACGAGTCGAGAAAGAAGTTTAAAGGTCTATGAAGTGATAACGGTGGTGAGTATGTCTCAAATGAGTTTAAGAACTTCTGTGCAGCGAAAGGGATTAAATGGGATTTTTCGACACCCCATAACCCTCAGTAGAATGGGGTGGCTGAGAGGAAGAACAAAAGCATAGTAGAGGCAGCGAGGGCGATGTTGCATGATCAAGGCCTACCACTACACTTGTGGGATGAGGCATGCAACACAATGGTTTAGGTTCAGAACCGTAGCCCACATCGAATACTTGAGATGAAGACACTAGAGGAGGCTTATTTCGGTAAGAGGCTAGATGTTGGTCACTTCAGGATTTTTGGGTCATCGTTATATTTCCATATGACCAAAGATGCATAGAAGAAGCTTGAGTCGACAACAGAGTTGGGGATATTTGTGGGGTACATTAATATACCTCAAAACTATCAGGTGTACTTTCCGACCAGTAGGATGATAGTGGTTCGCAAGGATGTCAGATTCAATGAGGAGAAGGCCATGTGAGTTTCCCTTGAGAGGGAGCTTGAGCTACATGAGGATGAAGAGATTTTAGCTCATAAGGTTGAGGAGCATCATATTGATGTGGAACATCCACATGCAAAGGATCCAGGAGTGAAGATATCCACTTAGGCAAAGTCTTCCAAAGAGGGATGAAAGTGCACCAGAGAGGCTGAAAAATTGTTGGATGATGCATGGGAGAATGTAGGAGCACCCACTTGTACACTAGATACATGGCTCTTATGGGTGAATGTGTTGTGACAAAGCCATATTCCTTTAAGGAAACAATGCAACAACCAGTTTGGGTTGATGCCATGGTGGAGGAGTATGACTCCATAGTTCGTAACAATGTTTGGGATGTGGTCCCGAGACTGGAGGACAAGTCAGTGGTGAGATCCCGTTGGCTTTACAAGGTAAATAAAGTTGCAAATGGTAGTGTGGAGAAGCATAAGGCTAGATTTGTGGCCCCTGGCTTTTCACAGGTAGAGGAGATTGACTATGATGAGACCTTTGCTCCTGTTGCAAGGTACCTATTGATCATATTTATATTGGCACTATCAACACAGATGGGTTGGAAGATACATTAGATGGATGTGAAGACAACCTTCCTTAATGACATGATTGAGGAAGAGGTGTACATAGAGCAGCTTGAAGGTTTTGAGACCTTCGACAGTGAGTCACATGTGTGCCGACTCAAGAGAGAATTGTATGGGCTAAAACAAGCACCCTATGCTTGGTACACCAGATAGATAGCTACTTCACTGGGTTGGGCTCCATGAAGAGTGAGGAAAATCCAAAGTTGTACCACATATTGATAGGTGATGATCCACTGATCAAGTCTTGCAAGGAGGACCTTGCAAGAGAGTTTGAGATGAAGGAGATGGGGCTCATGCATTACTTTCTTGGCATGGAGGTATGACAGGGAGATGGGGAGTTGTTTGTGTCTGAGGTCAAGTATGCCAACAAGATACTCAGGATATTTTGCATGGAGAGCAGCAAACCCATGGAGACTCCTCTAGCAGGTAATTGGAGGAAGGAGGATGCTACATTAGGGGAAGTAGTGGAATCTACTATTTACAAGAAGCTTGTGGGTTTGTTCATGTACTTGGTGAACACATGACTAGATATGTGCTATGCAGTTAACCAACTTAGTCAAGTGATGGTGAGGCCTACCAAGTTGTATTGGAAGGAAACAAAGCATGTGTTGAGATATCTTAGGGTCACTCCTCAGTATGGATTATGGTACAAAAAGATAGAAGGAGTGAAGTTTCATGGCTTCACCGATGCATATTGGGGAGGGCTTTTTAGTATTGGGTCAGTGGAAATTTCTTGGTACAGTAGGAATCATAGATTAGTTGCACTCATTTCAGTAGAGGTAGAGTACATGGTTGCGAGTCAGGAAACATGTGAGTCCATATGGATTATGATATCATCATCTCGGAGATTGTGTATTGAGGCAGATTATGTTGTTAGAGTACATTCCCATGGAGGAGCAAGACACTGGCATTTTGACAAAGGCATTGTCAAGATGTAAATTTGAGTTTCACAGAGATAGGATCAGAGTAGATGATAATCCCTTTCTTGTTGAGAGGGAGTGTTGAGAAATGGCAACAAGAAATTCGTGTTTAAATTTGTCCCTAAATTAAATTGAGAATTAAAATCGAATTCTATTCTCATAACAACTTGTAAATAGTTAATTAAGTTTAATTAACTTAATTAGCTTAGGAATTTCGAGTTGGAAGTCTTTCTGAAGTCATGTATATGTTCTCCCTAAGTTTTAGGGGTCCAGGATGAGTTTAATTTTGAGTTTTAATTAGATAACTCAGTTTAATGAGTTATGGTCAGTTAAATTAGTTCCAAGGTATTTGTGGAACTAATAGAGAGTTAACAGTCAGATGGTGCACTAGTGCATCCACAAGTGTCACTCTAGTTAACTGAATATTCCCTCATCAGAAACTCATGTATGTCGATTCTGAGAAAGACCCAGTTGAGACTAGAGTGCAAGGACAATGTACTATCAGTTGTATGATTTACTAAGTCGTATAAATCATGCATGCAATCAGAGAAGGACGTATGTTTGGATTGTGCAATTTTGGAAGCATGAATTCCCTTTAAATATGGGATATTCATCCTCGGAATTACGCAAGAGATTAGGGGCTTGGAGAGTTGCTGAATAGGCTAAGGATTTGGCTTCAACTAGCTTGTGAGTTGAGAGAGTTGAGCATACTTGTGTGGAATTGTTCTAGTGAGAATAAGCTTTTTATATTCACTCATATTTCTGATATATGCAATATAGATAGTGTGGTTTTGAGCAGTGGATTTCCCTAGATACATCTTGTGTTATGTGCCATTGATTTGTCTTCTTCTTTTTCATGTTGTTTTCATCGATCTATTGGCATCCGCTAGTTGAAAGTAGAAGTAGATTCTTATCCTGTGCTTTAGTAAATTGCACGAGCTTGTGAATCTATAGGATTTTCTACATTGCCTACCTTGCCCTATTACAGCTACTCTGACTGTAATTTATTACCCAAAATTTCATGACTCCATGCCCAATGGACTTTTCCAACATATTTCAACCAAAATTTTGAAAAACCCATCTTGAACTTCGTTACCTAGCCTAAAATCTTGAAAGAAGAAATTAAATCATATAGAGAGAGCCATCTCTGAAGCTGGAAGGGATAGATCCCAACTTTAAAGGTGGTTTGTGGTTACCTTTGTATTTTTCTTCCTCGGCCTAGGAAAATTATAGAGTGGTAACACATCCTTCAGAGAAGGATATATACACCTTTGAAAAATGGTCCACTTACTTACCTTTCCTCCTCTCCTTTCTGTACTCGAATGAGTTGACAAGTTAAAAGAGATAAAAAATAGAAAGTTAATTAAAGAAGAGGATCCTATTTATAGATTCAAGCATCATATATTCACTAAGGTTTTTTTTTAGAAAGAACGTATTTTATGTCTAAGAATCATAGACTAAAAGATATAAGGCCCAAGAAAAGAAGGGAATAGATAGCTAATCAAGCGTTAATATTTGTACAATGTCATTTCAAACTTCAACATTCTTATTCATAACTAGAACACCACTTTCAAGTAAGGCTTATTGCAAAAGAAAGGTGCAAGATGAAGACAAAAGAACATGATAGAAAATAAAACAAACTAGACTAACCTAAATCTACTCTTAACAAAAGACATGTCAGACTCAGGTGAATTGAAATGAAATTTCCAATTCAACAAACAAAGTAATTCCAAACCTATACCAACGAGGGAATAAGCAACAAGAAATATTATAAAACTTAACATGAGGAAAAAGAGATAAATCGAGACATGCTCTGAAATTCGAAGGCACAAAACACCAACAACAAAATACGACAAGAAGGCATGCACTAAACATTTCACTGCTAATTTATGATACACATTGCGACAAGCTTTCATATCAAAACATCAATCCCAACTTTCAAACTTAGGAAAACATCATGAAAGATAAAATCTTATTCTTAGCAATTGGGCTTGCCAAGTAAGATTCCTCTAACCGATCAACAATGGGGTCATGATAACTGGATGAAGGATCATGAAACCGAAAGGTAGATTGATTTTCAATACGTGGAGTCAATTCATGAAGGTTTTCCTATGAAAGAGTATTATTTTGATGATGATTAGATAATTCATCAAAATCATGACATTCTGACATAGCCATCAACATAGGCTAAAGTGTCTCAAATTCTTGACAAGTTTCCATATTATCAAAAGGTAAATCATAAAAAGTCGGTGGCTTGGAAAAATAGACCGTTGATGACACATAGTCATCACTTGATGAATCATTGAATACATTAAAAAAGTCATGATCAAGATTTGGTTTATCATTCAAGCAAAGGGAATCCCCATAGTTTGATGAATCTAAAAATGGAGCTGATTGAAAACATGACATTCCATCCTCTACTTCTTCATATTCACAAGATGAGGAATGAGATAGATCGTATAGAGTAGATTCCTCCTTATCCTCTTTCACTAAAAAATCATCCATAACTATGACAAGTGTAATAGAGTCATTGGATATATCAAGATAGTGTGTGAAAGATAAGAAAATGGGAATATTGGGTGAGGAATCACCTTTAATAGCAGATTATTTTTCATAATCGGAATCCCAAACTTAATAATTACAAAATATATCTTGGATCTCTCGATCTCCATTAACTCCATCTTGGATTTGGACCTCTTGAGATTCAACAAAAATGGTTATAATAGATTGACTCAATGTGCCATAATGGAGAGTGTTAGAAGAACTAACCGATGGAGGATCAAGAACATATCGAGAAGAAACGATATCATTGATTAAATTAGGTTCTATATTGAGATTTGAGTTAAAATATTGAATATGAGGGGAAGAAGAATATGGGGTTACATCATAAAATTTGTCTTCAAGTTCTCCAATCTTGACCTTTGTGCATGGAATTGCTTGATTTAGTGAAGAATTGAAGACAAAGAGTCACATGAAAAACAAATTTTTTCTTTTGGAATTTTGAGAGCTCCATGACCAAGAACTGTCGGGAGACTTAAAAGGAATGAGGCTTTGGTGGATTCAAATAAATCTAAACAAGATATTGAAATTTCTCTTTCATAAAATTCCAATTTGTGTCCTCCTCTGAAAACTCATAACGTAAATTAATAAAGTGACCATGAAAATCTTCAATGGATTCGTCAGATTTATTTATGAGATGAATAATATTTTTATAAACACTTTTGTAATCATACATGTCAAAGGCTTGGTGAAGCTCCTTGACAAGTTTTTGGAAAGAATGAATAGAATTCATCAGTAACGTAAAGCACCATGTTTAACATGTCCTTCGAATATGAGAATGGACAACGTACAAGAAACAATCTCACAATTAATTTCATAATATTCACAAAATTCAAGAAAGCAGAGGGTATGCTCAAGAATGGTTGTTTTATCCTCGCCATCAAATTTAAAATTTGACAAGTCATGAATTATAGGAACGGTAAGTTTCATATTTGTAACTTTAGAAAATCATGTCTGGGTTGTGGTATGGGAAGATGCCATTCAAGTTGAAAAGGTGAAACTAGACTTCACGGGCTCAGCTTGTCATTTGGCCCTCCTTCTAGCACCAAATTTTGTTAACAGTGTCGGAAGCCGACAACAGGGAAGGGGGTCTCCCCGATGTAAAGTCCCAACTAGACCCCACACTATTTGGAGTAAGAGCCCCAACCAAAATACGATCAGTTTCCAAATTGGTGGTCTCAAAGATATCCCTTGGTTGCAATGACCACATAAGATGACATATGCATGGCTTTGGTGATAGAAAGTGTATGAGTTTTGTTAGATATCAAATGTAATGTATGAAAGGCTCATTCACATCAAAGGGAAATAAGTGAGCCCCTCGGAAGAATGTAATGGTACTATCTTAGAAGAGACACACGAGCAATACAAAGAATCGTTAGTTAAATTTCAAAATAGTTCACAAGATAACAACAATTGTGATAACATAAAAACACACACATTCAAAAAGATACATACTAAAGTAAACAAATTAGTTCATTAACGTTATTGTAAATGGAACAACATACATCACGAACATATAAAAATTAGTCTTACTACATTCAAGACAAATACACGAAGGTGTGCCAGCTCTGAGAGCTTTTTATTATTAAGTGAAAGTATTGGGCACACAATTAAATTGATATGACATAGTGGAACACAGAGCCAACACACGCTTCTCCAAATAATGATACTATTCCTATGCTAGACTAGAGAAGCCAAGGCTCCAAATCTCTGGTTCCAAGCCCTTTTCTTGAGCTTTGACAATTTATTTATAAAAAATGAGATGACTCTTCATCTCCCTTGATGACTTTTGAACTTCCCCATAAATCTTGGACTTATTTTGCTTTTCTATAACTAATGAATTTTCACATTCCACATTTAGCTCTTGTACTTCCACTTTACATTTTCACTTTATTATATTTCAAATAAAATAAGACAAAAATCCATGTAGGGCATAAATGACTAGGGCCTAATAGGATAATCCTAATAAGACAAACAAAATGCATTAATCTTGAGTTTGAGGAAACTCTAACTCAACAAGTTCAACTTGTAACTCTGTAGTGACATATTGATGCCAAGCTTTGTATTGTGAAATTATTTCCTCAAACTTTTCCAAAAGGTTAGGTTGATATCTAACTTTGGCCTCCACAACATCTGGATAAATGGTTTTGGAGCCTGTCTGTACCTCATTCCACAACAAGAATAACTTAATATTAAGCTTAGCAAGTCTAGTCCTCCTTGGTTGTGAGCTGCTTCATAATTTCCAAAAAATATTTTATTTCCTTCCTTTTGATGTTTCTTCCCTTTGCCTCTGTTGATGGTCTAACGAAAGGGATCTTATGTGTTCTAACCAAAGAATCCAAACCATTTTACAACCATACATAGGAAATTATTATGTTGGTTACAAAAGTGTTGAGTTATTTGTTACTTTGAATGAGCATTTTGACCTTTTCCTTATCCAAATTTGCTTCTTGTCCTGTCTTCCAAGTCAAATTTGCAGGTGCATCCCTGTACTTACCACCCCATACTTGGATTGTGTTGATGGCTACATGGATTACTTTCAAAGATTTGAATTTTTTCATGATCTCTTCTGCATATCATGTAGGGGCACTACAACGTTACGTAAAGTGATCATCTCCTCGTAAAGTGGTTTCATTGTGTCTCTCAACGTCTAGATCCAAACATATATTTTTGCCTGAAGTTATTTCAAATAAGAATTTGTTGAAGACAACCATTGGATCTCATCTTGGAGATGGTCTACTTATTTTCTTGATACATCCAGATCTTCAGTCATTTTCTGATTTTCTATCATCAAGAAATACATGTTTACTTTTACAAACACTGCAAAGGCCAAGTTTGTTGTAGAAATTTTCTATGGATTCCTTCTAGTGTTAGCAACAATCACCCTTTTAGTGTGATGAAAGCAATATGGACCAGATCATTAGGGAAGAATTTCCTCCTTTCCTGTATTATTTTGTTTTGGACTTGGTTAAAGGTTAGGCTCAAAATATCCATGATCAGGTCATCATCTTGAGAAGCGATTTCCATTTCACCATCTAGGATGTGGCCATTTGTGTGGGGAGTTGAAGGTTGATTGGTAATTTGTTCTACAATGGGTATGATGTCAACCTCTTGGTTTTGATCCACCTGTTCAAGATTCATGTCTTTAGCCAATACTTTCTCCTCAATTTCTTCTATAAACTCTTGATCCTTTTTTCCATTCTCTTATTCTGTTAGTTGTTTCTTCCTTTCCTCCTCTTCCTGCTTAAGTCTTTGTTCTTCTATTTTCTTCAATATTTCTTCTTCTTCCTTTATCTTTAGATCTTCACATGCCTGCATTTCTTCATGTTCTTTCATTTGCTGCTCTTCCTTTTACATCTTCTCTTCTTCCTGCTTCCTCTTTGCTTCTCACTGCTTCCTCCTCCTCTTTACTGTCATGTCCACTTTTAGAATGATTGGATCATCTTTGAGCTTATAAATATGCTCCTCTCCTGGGTTATGGGAAACATTCCTCTTGTACTTGATGCTCACTAGGGTGCACTCTTTCGATTGTTGTGCTTCCTGGGTAGAACTTTGTTCTAGAATTGCAATGGAAGGGTCTGCCTCATTGCCTCGTGCATGTGACCAAGAGGCATTATAGGAATTATTGATCTTTTATTCCTCCGGTCTGGCATAGGTTGTATATGGCCACACAAAATGTAACTTGGAAAAAATGTTTTGCAAAATCATTCGGGACAATACAATGAAAATGTATCGTACCAAACTTAAGGCTTTCCAATCCATTAGCATTAATATCTACAACCTTCAAGTTATTGATCTCATAAAATCCCACTTGCAAGGGAAAAGTAGGCCAAGGTGCCTTCTTCTTCCTCTATAGTACTACAGATAGACACGTGACAAGGTGATAGGAAACCATCAAAGTTACCAATCAAACAAGAACTATTACCTCAAATGAGAATTCTAGCCAAAAAACCCCAAAAAGACATGAAAAACCAGCTCAAAAACGAAAAGTGTTGATTCTCCATCACCATTTTTTTTTTTCGGGGTAAATTTTCAACATGTTTTAAAAATGACAGTAAAAACCAATAAAGACCAGTTTTTTTGGTGCAAAAAACACGTTGAAAATGAAAATCATTTTGTTGGAATAATGCCTTTTTTGGGGGTAATTTTTCAACATTTTTTAGCAATGGCGTTAAAGATAAAATATCATGACTCCGAAAAACCTTAAAATTCCAACAATTTTTAGGCATGACTTTAAATATAAAATATCATATCTTTGAAAAACCTTAAGATTCCAACAATTTTCAGCCATGACGTTAAAGACAAAATACTTATAGCTGTTTTCAACCATAACATTAAAGATAAAATATCGTGACTTAGAAAAACCTTAAAATTTTGACAAATTTTCAATCATGGAATTAAAACCACATATCACGACTAGAAAACACTAAGTTTTCAATATATTTCAACCATGGCATTATGGAAAAATTATATGACGAAAAAAAACTTAAAAAATGAACACTTGAATGAAAGAGTCATAATACCAAGAGTAATTTTTTTTTAAATGTTAAAAGTATAACTATTTTAAAATCTTAGCCTAAGACAACTTGAGAAATTGCAATAAAAATTTAAAAATCAACCCTCAAATTGACATGCAATGTAGGTGAACTCGACCTCTTACAATGTAATCTTAAAAATCAACCATGAAATTGACACAATGAGGGGGCAGACTTGATCCATTATAACGAAAACTTGAAAATCAACTATCAAATTGACATATAATGGGGTGGAGTTGCTAGTCAAGGATCAACACGGTCCTTGTAAAAATA
>APFE031573985.1:71859-101942 GCA_000404065.3 Pinus taeda | reverse complement strand
TTCCAAATTTTCATAAAAATCTTTTATTTAACATGTCATTTTTAGCAAAAAGGTCCTGAAATACATATTTTTTTAATTATATCTATATGCAAAATGTGTATTTTTTGTCAAGTGTTTAAAATTATTATTATTTAGTGACAATTATTTTATGGGTATTGAAGTATTAATTAACGATGTATAAATTTATAAAGAATCCTAACCTCAAAATATTAATGTTATTAATTTTTTTAAACTTTGCAAAAAAAATTGAAATTTCATTACAAAAAAAATATTGCAAAGAAAAACAAAAAACACATGTTTGAAAAACCCTTAAAAAATAAACATCTTAGGATGAAAAACAATAAGAGAAATAAGACAATTTGAAAAATGGTTAAATAATCAACATTTAAAAAAAATGTGCATATTTAGGACATCATAAAATTTATAGTGTAAAAAACATGCCTTAAAAAATGTTGATGCTTTTCAAAATCCACATGATAATCACCAACATTTAAAAAAAATTATCCACACTTAATACATTAGAAAATTTAAAGTATAAAAATTAAGCCATCTAAAAAAAAGGGTTGATGTTGCATCAACAATTTTCAAAATCAACATGAAAATTACTAAAACTTTAAAAAATGTTCATACTTGATACATAAGAAAATTTAAAGTGTCAAAAATATGCTCCAAAAAAAGGTGTTTTATGAATCAACACTTTTAAAATCGAATGATTTTTTGCTACCTCAAAAAACGGGTAATTGGTAAAGTTCTCATATGATTCGTAACTATGTTAACCTCTTGCATGACTACTTTATTTGTGGCATGCCTCAATAAGAGATGAGATGTTTCTGACGACCAAATACTCTGAGGTATGTACCATTTGGTGACGCAAACTAATCTGCTACTTCCAACAATGAATCCATTGGATCATGAGACATGCAAGGGGCCTCTTCTTCAGAGATTAACTTATATAAGACCTTAAAGAATTTATCAACAAGTCGCTCAAAGACTCCTTGATAACTGCATCCTTCTAGTAGCTTACGATAAATGTTGATAGGGGGATCCTTAGTTTCCATTTGTAATCCAAACCAGGGAAATCATTACCAGCACATATTCCATCTTGCAAGTAGGAAGACATGAGTAATTGTTGTTTCTTTCCTTGTGTTGTGTTCTTTGCCTTATTCACATTAATATATAACTATTGAGCCACTAGATGAGACTAGTTGAAAATATTCCGTTCTAAGACAATCTCATATAGCATGTGGACCCATCCTTCTGGGACAAATTCAGTATTCTTGTATCCATAGACTCGACAGCACAAAACTATCAAGTACATAAACAACATTCTAATTGACTTGGTCTTGTAAGTATTGCTAGGTGTCTGGTGAAATTTTGTTAGTTCTTTGCACCATGACTTAACAACTCCCTTAGTGTTTAGATAGCTTGAGGCTCCATAAAAATGTGAATCCAAATGCTTCTCAGGCCATGGCAACTTGTATATCAAGTGGATGTCATGTGGTCGGTAAGAGGCAAGCTACTACCCACTAGCACTAATCAATGACATGCTCTTGGTATCCACACCCTACAAAATCTATCTAATGACATATTCACATGGTAAAACTGGGAATTTGCAAGTGTACCTGTGGAACCGTGATCGTCGAGTGTTTATGTAAACTTGTTTATCCTCCATATCTTCTTTGAATTTTATCGTAGTGAATGCATCCTTGACAATATGCTAAGTGAAATTGGAATCCTCCTCTATATACAACTATGTATTTGACATGATAGGAACCGATATTGACAGACTATCAATGACTTCCTTAATATTGCTTTCAATGGCTTCCTTTGATGTTGCCTTCTTGGGAGGCACGGTGCTATCTGATGATGGAAGAGTAATGTGTTCAGAACATATACCTTTTGTAAGAGGTGCACTCATGGCGCTAACAAGTTAGCTTAAAAATCAATTAAGCAATCAACTTTAAAGAAACAACATAGTCACTAAGGGAAAATATTGCACAATACTAAGCGACAAAAGGGCAGACTAGGATTTGGAATTACGTAATGCGTAGCAAGGGAGAGGGATTACATAGTTTTGGTTGGAAGGAGATTGGCTTGTGGACTGGAACTACGCAATGTGCAGTCTCAACTAGCACAGGGAGAGAAGGATTGTACAATGCGCATTTTCGATGGCTAGGAAGGGCGACTATTGCCTAGGATTTCACAATGTGTAGATGGAGGAGGCCAGTAATTGCGCACTACGTAGTCTCAACTGGAAAGTAAGAGGTTTCTTGCTAAGGATTTCATAATGCATAATAGGGAAGGCTAACAAGCCCTAAGGATGGTGCAGTTCATATTGCGTGGGAGGCAAACTTCGAATCTGGGACTGAGGAAGGAATGATTGTAATTCAATCTTGGAATTAGTTAAATCAATCATTAGCTTTTCCTAGATAAGATAATGCAAAAGTAAGAACATGCATACATAAATAGACCCAACAACAGTAACTGTTGGTAGGTGAAAAGACAAGAAAGCGATGCAACACTTGGAAAAATAACTCAAAAGACTAGAAAGACACTTGTTCAAGCAAATATTAACATAAAATATAGCAACTACAAGAAGAAATGGGGAAAAAATACTTTGAAACACAAAAGCGACAAAAGCGATGGAAAAAGTAGCAAAAAGTGACACTTGAAAAACTTACCCAAAAAAGCACTGCTAATCGAATCCAAATCTCCTTGAACTCATAAGAATGGCTAGAGCTCCAATGTCGGATGTGAAAATGAGCTCTACAAGCCTCTATTACATAGATCTACTCTCACGGGATTAAGGTTAGAGTTTCAGATGCCCATGCCTAAAATCAAGGGAAAAGTGACACTTATCCTTATATCTAATTTAGAAACTGTTGCCACACCATTAAAAAAAATAAGCAATCCATATATTTTAGGGATGCATAAGTGGTTCATCCAAAAGACTGTGCAACCCACTGGTAGAAAGGACTGCACAATTCCAAATGGCAAGGGATTGTGCAGTTCACTGGCATAATGGATTGCACATTTTTTCTCCAAAATGAGTGATTGCACAATTTTCTTGTTCAGTGGTTGTCTATCTCATAGGATTTTGCAATCCATTTCCTCAAGGAGTTGCACAGTTTCCAGTGGCATAGGATTACACAGTTCCCAGAGGGAATACCATCAATTAGTTTTAGATCAGGACATGAATTAGCTTGTGTTTCAAAGGGGTTTGCTTGTCTATAGAAGTTGTGCAACTACTATTGATAAGACTTAGTCGTCATCACAAAAGCACAACTAAGACATCACACAAGGGACACATATGTAAAGATAAGTCAATGCAATTAATAGGAATGGTTGACAATGAAAAATCCAATTCTTGTAGGTAAAGGTATGCTCCAAAATTGAAGCGTAGGAAAATTTTTCGAGGGGGGTTTCAATAGCTACAACAGGAAGCTGTGGGGGCTAATGGTTATCATAGGCAAGCCGATATAGATGAAAATGAAACAAAAGGGGTGGGTGGGGGTTGAATCAACATCATCTTAGTGGAAGCAATATATTGCAATCTAGGAAAATCAACCTACAATCATCTAAGGGTATGCAATGTAATCCTATAGTAGCACACATAAGTAAAAGGTTAATAAGTAGCACTAATCAAGAATGTACTAACAAATTCATAGTATGATCATCTAGTTGGTAAAAACTCATTGCAAAGATTACAATAAAGTTGAAGCATCATTATGTTGAGATCAATTCACTTCGTTAATAAGATCCAGAGTCTGAGGTTTTTCTCAGCTTGTGGGAGCCCGAATAGACAAGGAATGAGGGCCAAAATTTTCAAGAAAAATTTCTCCAGGCTAAGGTTAATTCACAACTACAACACGCATTCAAGTTTATTATTGGGAAAATCCACTATCTTATTGCATTTGAGCATTATTTTTTAGAAGAGCAGTGAATAAAGGGATAAGGAGTCTAATAATAGGCATAGTAACAATTGACCGAGGACAATCTTGTAGCAACAAAGTCTAGTATTAGAATTTTGTAATTAGGTGCACATTGGTTTCCTTTTAAATATTTCTAAGTAAATTCACTGCTATATTTATTTTCATCATTAGAAGAAACTTTATCCTAAAAGTTCCCATGAAATTTTCATGTAATTTCCATGTCATAATATGTAAACCAATCAAAATCCTTTAAATTTAAAAATAGTTACATGTAAATATTTTGGAGGGTTTCTGCATGTTGTTTACCAGGTTCACATCCACGAAAGGGTTAATAATGTTTTAGAAGGCCTCTTAAAAATAAAGGAAAAGATCAGGAGGCTTGAAGGAAAAGGGTCAAGAGTGCTAGGACAACTATCAAGCTTCCTAGTATTGAGGAGTAGTTGAAACTCCTAACAGGGAAGAAACATAGACATGCTCTTGGGTTGCTTTATGATACAATATATTTCCTTTGGTGATGTTAAACATAATTTATTAAATAGAATGAAAATAACATAAATGCAACCTCCGTGAAGAAGCAACACAAAATGAAGACAATAGAGACAATGCATCAAGATTTGTTAATGAAGTTCACTCACAATGTGTGAGCTACGTCTTTGGGCCCAACTTCAAAGTGGAGAGGCATCTTTATTATCTCAACAAAATAATGGAAAATACATGGAAAAATAAATGGCAATACCTCATATCTCGGGATGAACTAAAAATTTTCTACTCAAATCCCAATTTCGACCGCACTAGTAGATTCCTTGTGAAATTTCAAGAAAAATGAGTATAAACTTGACCAAGTTCTAGAACTATCACCTCCTCATCAAATTTCATGCCACAGTAGATCAAAATATTCCAAGAGTATTCCCCTAGAATATTCCATAGAATATACCCAAAAAATTCTACAAAATATTCTAAGAATATTTCTCAAGATCTATGCCCGCATGGAACCCCTCTCGGCCTACCACACGTCCAACCGTTGATTCCCTTCTGTCTCCAAGGTCATGACCCTATCTTTCACGAATGAATTAAATTATATAGAATGTTTTGTGTAGACTTAACAAAGCCCATAGTTGGTGTATTGGCTAGCATGTATATGTTAAGGCATTGGTATGTGGGGGAGGACCCAGGGTCAAACCCATTGGCCTCCCCTTTTGGCTTTAATACAAACGATTTGTTAATATATAGTTTGTTAAGTTTAATATATATAGTTTGTTGTTATAAAAATAAAACCATACATATATGTTATGAAAGAAACCATGCATATAAGACAAAGTCGAATGGAGGTTGAGTGCACTCCAAGGCCACTTAGGCCTAATTTGAGGTGTCACTTGGCACCATATGATTGGGCCATGTGGCATGCTCTCATTGGGCCAAATCATATGCTTAGTTGGATGCCATGTCAATCATATCCTGCCATATCATCATTGATTCATTTCCACATGTGTTGCCATGATAGTTATGGGTCCACATCTACTAAATATACCTATTTAATCGGTTACCATGTGGTAGCCTGTACTGGGAGTGCCATGTGGCACCTTATGGGTCCCACTTGTACATTTTTTTTGTTGTTTTCACCAAAATTCATATGAACATAACTTTTTCATACAAACTTGGGTTGAGGTGTCATTCATGTTGTTGGAATTGTCTCAATGAGATCTATGAATTGGTTCTAGTTTTTTTTAGATTTGAGGACTTCAAAATTTGAGCCTTTTTGGATCCTTTTGGATCAATTTCAGCAAGAGCAGGAGGTGAGATTTACAACAACTCTCTTCATAAGTACATATGTAAGGAATACAACTTATTGAGTTCACAATTGCAAGGGAGTAGAAATGTGAATAATAAGAAGCCTTGCACTTTATTGCTCAACCCACATAGAGAGAAGATGATGACACATGGGATGGATGGATGGCACAAGGAAGCAAGAATACAAGCTTGAAGGTTTTTTGAGAAATATGTAAAGTATATCAAGATGTAGAATCAGAAGCTAGAACCTTGGCATATCAACATCCCAATTATAATCAGAGTAGCACAACATTAGCATGGTGGTTTATCTCAAGGATTACTGATGACTGGTTAGAGAGACACTCTCTGGAAATTCATGGATTCTATAGGTGTTATGGTAATAGTTGACATATACTATGATAGAGGTATCTAACAATTATATTGGAGGGAGATTATGAGCTAGTACCCTATTATATGGGAAACTTATGAGAGATTAATTCTAGCCAAGGGTAAAATGTAGTTGGAGTGTTTAGGAAATGGGGAAGATATATTACCTATGTAGCAGTGGGATCTTGGGAGATTAACCCCTCATGTGGAAAGGATTAACCAAATAGGGGAGCACAACTAGAAGGCAAGAGGTATCAAAATTGAGTGTCCTATTGATGCAACAACAATTTAGTGGAGCCTTCTTCAGATTAATTTGGTATCCAAGAATTGATCCTGCCATGCATATTTTGCATTCCATTTTAGTGATGCAACAAATATTATTGAAATACATTTGGGATCCTGGGATTGAGATCCAAATTTCATAAGGTCAAAAAATTTCGAGAAGGTAGGGATATAATTTCTCTTTTTCTAAGCATTGGGAACAAAGACTAACTTAGTAGCCTAGCCATTCCAATGGGCTACATATTAGAAAGTAATGATATAATATCTAAGTATTAATTAATTAAAAAAAAGTGACTAAGGAAAAATAATATTATAAGTCACTTTATTAAAAGAAGAAAAGACGCATTGTATTCATATGACCCATGGGATTATGATAGTCCATGACTATTAAAGGAGAAGAGAGCTCACTCCTTACGAATGCATTTGAATTATTGTTTTATTGTTGTTGAGTTGAACTATTAGAGCTTGTCCAAGTGAGAGCCCACATTATGTAAAGGTATAGTTTCGGTGGTAAGTGATCCATCCTAATTGATCCAACTGTGAGGGGTTTTGATATTGAGATCATATACATTAGCCGCTCAAAGTGGAGGGATCAAATCAGATCCACTTACTAGGTTTAACATGAAGATCATGAGGAGAGGTCAATCAAATCGCTCATAGGTGCATAATGTTAGAGAAGAAAAATTTAGGAGGCTAATTTCTATGTTTCTACATTCATACTTGGAGACCATAACATGAACGAATTATCCAACTAGACATGCCATTCAAATATATATTCTAGGTTCATGAATTGAAACATGAACATGTCATATTATATTCCATTTAGTAAAAATAAGGCTAAGCTTATGATAAGTAATATATGTTTTTTTCTTGATAACTTTTTGCAAAGTTCCATGGTGTTATTTAAATTTACTGAAAATTATTTGTGTTATTTTTTTTGAATAAATATGAAGAGAAAATATCAATTTTTTAGAAAATATTAAAAAGGAATATTACTATGGTATCAGAGCTAGTTTTTCTACCAGACTGAAGGGTTTTAATTGAGTTATGTTACGACAACTGATTAAGTAATGAAAACTGGAGTTAAATTTTGAGGAAATAAACCCTAGCACAAATTTCTCTTGGTAGTTCAAGTGAAACCATAGTAGATTATTTTATTTTCCATATTGATTCTACATGAGTCGATTTGGTAGGAAAAGGAGTGGACAAGATTGATCCAAGGAGTCGAGTCGTACTAGTCATGATGCATTCCTAAGGGTTGAGATCTTGCCCATAAGGGTAGATGATTTACTATCCTCTATAGGTTGAATTGAATCTTATGTGGAGGCTGATTTGAAGCTAAAATGATTGACTCAGAAGGGTTGGATTTATAAATGCATGAGGATGAATTTCATACCCCACATCAGTTTGAAATCAATGGGGTGAATTCCTGCTCACAAAAAGGGGGCCGAATTTTTCTAATCGAAGGACCAAATTTGGATATTAGAGATCCACAAATCACATTACCAAGGAAATTCATGTAGTCAACTAAAAATGAGGCCAAATTTGAGAGCCACAAATCGCCAGAAAGGAAGGCCAGGTAGTTAGCTAAAAATGTGGTTGAATTTAGGTATTAGAGAGCCACAAATCATGCCATTAATGCAGGTTTTACAATCAACTAAAAATGGGGTCGAATCTCTAAGTGTTGAAGGTTGAGTTGGTTTGGCATTTTTGTGGGCTAAATTCTCAAAAACAAGAGGGCTGAATTGCTCTTAAAAGTCCCATTGTTAATTTCTAGTTCATTATTGAAGGAACAAATTGATAAAACCCCAGAGAAAGTGTAGTTCAAAGGGTGAAATATTGAAGGCCCAAATAATATTAATTTGAAGGGATACGCTTGTACAAACCCTATCACCCGTACCAGTCCCTAGGGAGAATTTGTGGAGAGCTGAGTTGAACTACTAGCTGTCAAAAGGGGGACATTTTTACCAAGCAATACTCTAAATTTTTAGAGTTGAATGGGAGAGAATGCATCATAACCGAGTTAGAGGCGAAATCATAAAATATTGGATCCAAATCTCATGGGGTTTTGCGTCAACAAGTGTAAAAAAAGGCTCGTGATTTCATTCCTCTAGGCCGAATTCTCCTTTGCTGGGGCTGTGAGTCATGTAAATAATCTATTATCAGGATGTTATCTTCATGATAGATACATATACTCTATCTCTCTCTCTCTCTCTTCCTCTCTCTCTCTCTCTCCTCTCTCTCTCTCTCTCTCTCTCTCTCTAATATATTATTATATCTATATAATATATATATATATATATAATTATATATTTAGATATATTATATGTATGTATGTATCTAAAGATTATATATATGTATGTATGTATATATATATGTATAATCTATAGATATATATATTATATATATATATATATATATATATTTATATTATTATATATATATATATATATTACAATCGAGAGTTCCTTCATATTCTGACACTCTATAACTATGGTATTATCAATCATATCCCTACAAACTATTTAAATGACACCGAGATTTATTAGAACTACTTGACTTGGACAATTTCATCCCTCTAATTGGTTAATTAAATGGAAACTGTATCAACAACAAAATTTGAGGGGGCCAATGGCTACCCTTGGGATCTTGATCTAGATGGAAGTCTCATAAAAAATGGGGGGTGGGGAAATTTAATCAACATCGACTTGCTCATAGCAATAGATCACGATCCATGCAAATCAACCTATAGTCATCCAAGTGTCTGCAGTGTAATCCTATAGAAGCATGCAAGAATAGAAGTTTAATAAGTGGAACCAATTAAGATTGTAACAACAAATCCTTAGCCTAATATAATTGGGCCAAACTTATTGCAAAGAATATGATAGAGTTGACACATCAACATTTTGAGATCAAGTCATATTAGTAATAAGCTCTAGAGGTCAAGGGTTTTTCACAGTATGTGGGAGTCTGAATTAGCAAGGAACGAGGGCCAAAATTTTCAAGAAAATTTTCCCGAGGTCAAGGTTAATTCGTGACTGCAGTAGTTGGTTGAGTTTATTATTGGCCAGATCCACTATCTTGTAGCAGCTGAGCATTATTGTTCATAGCAGTGGTAAATCAAGGGATGAGGAGTCCAAGAATAAGCATAGTAATAGTTAACTGAGGACTATCCTGTAACATCAAATTTTAGTATTAGAATTATGTATTTGGGTTCAAAATGGTTTCCTTATGAAGATTTCCAAGTAAATTTATCATTTCTATAGCTAGTTTCATTGCATATTAGCTATTAGTGGAAATTTCTATATTACTATCTTATAGTAAATACTATGAGCATTTGTGATCTGGTCTTTGTTCTGGTAAAAAAGGGATTCATATGTCCTTGAGGGTTTCTTTAAAGGATGCTAGCATATTTAATGGAAAGGGGAAGGCATAGTATTCTTGTAATCCCTTGAAATTACTAAAAGAAGGATTTGCAAATTTGCAATTTATTGGCTCCTGGATGAAAAACAAAAACAAGCCTTAGAAGGCATCACAAATTCCATAAATAGCTTCATGAGAAGGAAAAATTAGTTCAGAAGTACATCAATTTATTATTTGGATAATGATGTTATTATAAAGCAAAGAACATGACATATCAACAAACCCTTCTTCAAAAGAGTCCATATTACGCATCAGTGGAAGTAGCCAAGGGATATATAGATAGAGAAATATGTGGGAAATGGGTTCTTTCTACTTGGATTAGATTTGTTTTTTATGAAGAATGGGGATGTCCTCTCTAAATTTGACTTAGAAAAATGCTCGTCCAAAGTATCCCAATCTGATTGGAGGATATTGAGTTGGGTTGTGAAGCCATCGATGGTTTTCCCGTTTGATCAACAAGTTTATGGAACATCTATATGAGAGGTTAGACTTGCATTGCTTCTTGGACACCGTGATATCTAAGTTTGATTGCTCCCTCCACCCCCTCTCTTCCCCCCCCCCCCCACACAACAACCATTACATTCTAAGAATGGTATTGTTATTTATTTTATTACGGAGGGATTCCAAGGATTACATGATATTGAGGACCTTACCTTTGATAAGAATCTCAAGATCTTGGATATGGTGGCCAGAAATAGAATGTGTGTCATTAAGTTCAATCTCTAGATTGTAGTGATTTGATTTTTCAGATATTCCACTATTTCTTCACCCACATTAGAAGTTCATCTAGGCATTGTAAAATCCAACATTCAAAAATATTTTGTCTTTGATTTTAGGTGATGATGATGCATTTTGCAAGCAGATGCAATCAAAGTGTTAAATATTTGGAAGAAAGAGCAAGATGTTTCACCTATTTCTCATGAAATATCAACAAGATTGATTGATATTAACCTTAAATGGTTCAAAATAAAGTTGACTGAAAGAGAGCTAAATTCTATGGGGTTATAGAACACATGTTATGCCAACAAGGGTAAGAACCAAAAGAGAAGCAAGTGAAATTATTCATCATGTAGGGAAGGTGGAAAATTGGTCACTGGGGTGGAATTGGTAAAGGAAAATATTTTTTGTAATCAAATGGTGCTAAAAAAAAGGAGTTGATGGAAGTATGAAGCTGGGAGTCAAAGCCATACCTCAGTAATAAAACATGTTAGCTGATGATGAACTGGTTGAAGAAGAGAGAGCTTGTGAAGCACAATCCTCTTCATATATAGATGCCATAATAGACAAGGATGATAGTATCATAGACACTCATGATTTGATGGGTAAGTTGAATAGGTATGGAGAATTTTCAGATTTGTAGGGGCATGGAGAGAGATATAGTTTGTAGCAAAAGGATCATGAATCAAATCTTCTGGAAGACTTGTTAAAGGCTCACATGGTAGCATTGGGAGAGATGATTGAGAATTCACCTTATGGACCAACAATCAATGAAGTGCAAGCAGATATGAAGACATTGATAGTGGCTATAGGGCTTTCACATTTTAGTCACCAGGAGCACATTCAAGAAATGGCTAATAATATCATAGAAGGCCTCTTAGAAATAAATGAAAAGATCAGGAGGCTAAAAAGTGCAATATCGAAGAAGGACAATGAGCTTGAAGAATGGAGGGTCGTGAGTTCTAGGAAAAATATCAAGCTTCCTATTATTGAGGATCAGTTGAAACTCCTCATAGGGTAACGAAAAAAACATTCTCTTGAGTTTCTTTCAGCAAATGCAGGAGGTGATATGTACAACGACCCTCTTCATAAGTACATAAGAAACACTTGAAACTGATTGAATTTACAATTACAAGGGATGATAAGGCTACAATTTAAAAGGTAATGATGTAATATCTAGGAATTAATTGATTTAAAAAAAGTGACTAAGGAAAATTAATATTATAAGTCACTTTAATAAAATAAGAAAAGACCCATTATATTTAGATGACATTGGATTATTGTTTTGTTGTTTTTGAGTTGAGATCTTAGAACTTGTCTAGGTGAAAGTACACATTATATAAAGGGTTAGTTTGGTGGTAAGTGATCCACCCTATATTATCTAGCCATGAGGGGTTTCGATATTGTGATCATATACCCTGGCCACTCAAAAAGGAGGGATTGAATCAGATCCACTTACTAGGTTTAACATGAAGATCATGAGGAGAGGTTGGTTAGATCTCTCATGGGTGCATAACATTAGAGAAGCAGAATTTAGGAGGTCAAGTGTTGTGTTGCTACATTCATTGTTGGAGGCCACAACATTAGTTGATTATCCAACCAAGCATGCCATTTACAAATCTATTCTAGGTTCACAGACTGAAGCATGGGTATGTAATATCATATTCCATTTAATGGAAATAAGGCTAATTTTATGATAAGTAATATTTGCATTTTTCTTGATAAGTTTTTGCAAAGTGCCATGGTGTTATTTAAATTTACTACAAATTATCTGTGTAAATGTTTTGAATAAATATGAGGAGAAAATATCGAAACTTTTAGAAAATATTAAAATGGAATGTTATAGTGGTATCAAAGTTGGTTTTCCTACCATCGCAAAGGGTTTTATTTTATTTATGTTACAATAGATGACTAAGTAATCAAAAGTGAAGTTAAATTTTGAGGGAAGAAGCCCTAGCACAAATTTTCTCCTTGAAGGTCAAGTGAAACCCTAGAAAACTATTTTATTTTCTAGATTGATTCTACAGGGGTCAATTTAGTAGCAAAAGGAGTGGACTAAAATTTAGCACTAATAATATTGATCCAAGAAGCCAAGTCTTACCAGCCATGATGCATTCCTAAGGGTCGATATCTTGTCCATAAGGGAGGCCAATTTGCTATCCTCTAGAGGTTGAATTGAATCTTGTGGAGAGGATGATTTTAAGCTAAAATGATTGAATAAAAGGGGCCAAATTTAAAAACACTCGAGGAAAAATTCCATACCTTGCATAATTTTGAAATCAAGGTTAGAATTTTGTTATTAGAGAGGCATAAATCATGCCAGCAATAAAGTTCATGGAGTCAACTAAAAATGGACCAAATTCAGCAGTCAAAAATGGTGCCAGCAAGGAAGGCCACATATTCAGCTATAAAGGTGGTCGATTTATTCCAATTGAAAGGCTAAATTCAGGTATGAGAGAGCCATAAATCTCACCAACAATTAAGGTCGTGTAGTCAACTAAAAGGGGTCAAATTTTCAAGTGTTGGAGGTTGAATAGGTTTGGAATTTTTGTGGGAAAAATTCTTGGAAAGAAGAGGGCCGCTTTTATTTTAAAAGTCCCATTGCAAATTTCGAGTTCGTTATTGAAGGAACAAATTGATAAAACTCCAAAGTGAGTGAAATTCAAATAGTGAAATAAAGAAGGGTTTAATCATATTATTTTGAAGGGATGTGTTGTTACAAACCCTATCACAAATACCAACCCCTAGGGAAAATTCATGGAGGACCGAGTTGAACTATTGGTTGTCAAAAGGGGGACAATTCTACTAGTTGAGATTCTAAATTTCTAGAGTTTAATGGGAGAGGTTGCATCATAATTGAGGCAAAATCAAAATCAACAAATATTGCACCCAAATGTCATGGGGTTTCTCATCAGAAAGTATACATAAAATGGTCATGGTTTCATTCCTCTAGGTCGAATTCTCCTTTGTTGAGGTCACAAGTCACTAAATAATATATTATTAGCTTATCATCTTCATGAGAGGGATACATAATACATATATATATTATATATATATATATATATATATATATACTATATATATATATATATATATATATATATAAAAATATATATAATATATAAATATATAATATATATATAAATATATATTGAGATTCTAAATTTCTAGAGTTGAATGGGAGAGGTTGCCTCATAATTGAGGAAAAATCAAAATCAACAAATATTGGAGCCAAATCTCATGGGGTTTCTCATCAGAAAGTATACATAAAATGAGAAAGAGAGAGAGAGAGAGAGAGAGAGAGAGAGAAGTTAGCACATGGTATTATGGATCATACCCCTACAAAATATTTAAGTGACATCGAGATTTATTGGTTGATTAAATTAAAACTTTATTGACAACGAAAGCTAAGGGGGAAAATGGTTATCCTTAGGATGTTGATCTAGACGAAAATCTCACAAAAAAAGTTGAGGGGGGATTGAATCAACATCAACTTGGTGGTAGCAATAGATCACGACCCATGTAAATCAACCTATAGTCATCTAAGGGTCTGTAGTGTAATTGTATAATAGCACGCAAGTATAGAAGGTTAACAAGTGGAACCAATTAATATTGTACCATCAATTGCTTAGTCTAGTCTACTTGGGCCAAACTCATTGCAAAGATTATTGTAGAGTTGAAGCAACAACATTTGGAGATCAGGTCATATTAGTAATAAGCTCTAGAGGCTGGGGTTTCTTCATAATTTTTAAGAGTCTGAATCGGGAAGGAAGAAGGACTAGGTTTTTTCAAGAAACTTTTCCTGGTTTAGGGTTAATTCATGACTATAGTAGTTAGTTGAGTTTATTATTTTTTAGATCCATTGTATTGTAGCAATTGAGCATTATTGTTCAGAGGAGTGACAAATCAAGGGATGAGGAGTCCAAGAATAAGAACAGTAATAGTTAACTAAGGACTACACTTTAACATCAATTTTAGATTTAGAATTTTATAATCAAGTTCACAATTGTTTCCTTATGAATATTTCCAAGTAAATTTGTCATTTCTATAGTTAGTTGCATTGAATATTAGCTATTAGTAGAAAATTCTATATTAATATCCTGTAGCAGAACTTGTGAGCATTTGTGATATGGTATCTGTTGTGGTAAATTACAAGGGATTCATATGTCCTTGAGGTTTATTTGTTAAAGGTTGTTAGCATATTTAATGGAAAGGGGAAGCCATAGTATCCTTGTAATCCCTTGAAATTACTGAAGGATGGATTTGAAAATTTGCAATTTATTGGCTCATGGATGAAAAATGGAAATAAGCATTAGAAGGCATCACAAATGTCGTAAATAGCTTGGAAAGAAGGCAAAATCAGCTCAATAGTATATCTTTTCCCTTTGGATAGTGATGTTCTTATGAAGAAAAGTGTTGAAAATGAAACAATTAAATCCTAATTTAATTTTTTCCTTGAATTAAATTAGGAATAAAATTATAATTCCACATCACAAGACAACTTGTACGAGTTAACTAAGTTAAATTAAATTAGTTGGCTTGGTTAATTTGAGTTGAGGGTCTAACTTGAGTTATGTAGAGTGTCTCCTACATTATAAAAGCCCCATTTGAGTTTATTTTGAGCTGTAATTAATTAATTCATTTTAACAGAGTTAATTTTAGTTAAACTAGTTCCAAATGGTGGAGGAACTAGTAGGAGGTCAGATAGTGGGGTGATTCTTCATGTGTTCAACCATTTAACTGATGATTCACTCATAAATAACTCATGCATGTTAGATATGAGAGTTACTGAGTTGAGATTGGAGTTCAAGGATAGTTTACTATCAATTGTATAATCATCTGAATTGTACAGGTGGTGCATGCAGTTAGAGGAAGGCCTATGAGGATTGCACAATTCAATTGAGGAATTTCCCTAATTAATAGGTGGATAATTCCCAAGGAAATAACACAAGAAAATAGGGAATTGGGCAAGCCAAATTTTGGTTAAGTATTGGCCCGTGCTTGTCTAGGAAGTAGTGAGACAAATAAAGATAGTGCGAGATTTCTAGGGCTTGAGAAACACATTGTAATCTTATCATATTTTTTGACTAATGCAATATATAGATAGTAGGGTTTTTTAGTTGTGGCTTTCCCCAGAAAATCATTGCGTGATGTGTTGATTGAATTCTTTCTCTTGTATATTTCGTGATTTCATGATCATTTAATTGTTTCCGTTGATGAGTAGAGTAGATTCAAGTATATTGTTTTAGTAAATTATAATTAGTAGTTTAAATCTGCAAGGAATTTCTAAGTATTATAGCACCATTTACCACTCTTGGTAGATTTGATGCTCTAGTTATGGCCTAGGGAAACCCTTCCTTTCGAGACTTGGTCCAAAATCTAAAAAACAATGTTTTATTTCCTATACGCTACTTTTCCCTGTGTTAAAAGCTTGTACACGCGGGTTAGCATATACCCAACTAGCGTAGATGTGTTAAAACACTTGAAAATAATAAATCTCTTTAATTTCGGGGGGATTTTACAGGTTTTACCTATTACTCACCTACTATAGCCCCCAACTATTTCCCAATTGAAAAAACTAATTTGTAGAAGTATAAATAAACCTCCATGGGAAGGCCTAAGTGGGAGAAAGAGATGAGATATTGATATTATAGTTGATTGATCCTTGATCGAGTCTGAAGAAATCCCTGTGCCTCATGCACTCCCCAAGCTTTAGGAAACTCTTGTTTCCTCTTTTGAAATATCCTTCATCCCTCTTGTGATATCCTTGTGTATGTTGATGGAGGAAGATTGCTTAGGCTGGGACATGACGGATCCGAAGGACGGTTCCGCTTGGAGCTGAGGAAGACTCAGGTTGTAGTTTTCCACCTTTTTTGTAGCTTACATTAATAAAGAAATGATGTTGTGTTCCTGATATTTATCGTGTTTATGCATTGATAAATGTTGTGATTTGTTTATAAATCTGATAGTAATGTGTAATCATTCATTTTCTTATATGATCTAACGTATATATCACAAATATGCTTTATGTTACTGCTAATGTTGTATATGCTTTTCTTGGATAGTTTATAGGTTTCAAAGGCATCAGAGGAAGCAGAGTGTTTGAACCCTGTGGGATCTATCCAAACACAGGACCTACGGGTATGGTCACTTCTTCCCAGTTCAGTAGTATAAGCATTTAGATTGTTTGTCTGAGAATTTCTTGTTGTTGTTCACCCTCCGCTCCATTAGGCTTTTCAAGCCAAGACCCTAGGTTGTTCCCACCTGCAATAGAATTGACGACTCAATTGGGGAAAACATTCTTGTTTTTCCTAGTTTGGGTTGTTTGTTCTCGATCAAGATTTTTTTCTTGATTTCTTGTTTTTATAGTGTCATTGACTTATTAGCTTCCTAGGCATCAAGTCTGATCTTCTGGATCAGGCCTTGATTTTGTTTTTCTTGATTGAGTCTTTTATATGCGCTTTTCTTGGAGTACAGTTGCGTATACACGCTAGTTTCCTCAAGTATACTACCGTATATGTGGGTTTCCTTTGTTTGAAACGCGTGTGCATGCCTATGTGTCTTTACACAGTCGCGCATACATAATTTTGAATTGTTTTTTCAAATTATTTTGCTTGGTTGGGTCTGTTGCTTGGTGAATTCTATTATTTTCTGGTCATCCACTGTCTATAGAACTTTGTTCTCTTGCAAGTTTTCAATTTTGAATCTCCTTCTCAGTGAAAAGCCTAGTTGATCTAGGATTGCTTTTTGAGTAAGGTTTTGGTTTGTGTCTTTGGTTCAAGGCTTCTGCCTGAAGTTATTGGATGCTCTGATTTTCCAGAACAAGAAATTGGCTTTGATTTCGTTTATAGCCTAGATTTCAAATTGCTTTTCTTTGCTTTCCTTCTTGGTTGACCTTATTTATTTTTGTTTTTTTGAGTGTCTCTTTGGCAATCTTGAGAGGTTTCCTTGACATTTTTTCGGTTTGATGAAGTCTTTTGCTACTATTCAAATCAGTTTATACAAGTTTGTAGTCCTTCTTGTTTCAAGTTTCATTTATTAATGAGTTTTATAACTTGCAAGGTATAAGGACTATTTGTGCTTGTTTCTTGATCTTTGGAATTTAGTAGTCTTTTTATCACCTCAAAAATTTCTTTGGTTTAAAAAATAAAGAAAAGACAAAAACATAGTTTTAGCCTTTTTCTTTCCAAGATTTTGGTTTTTTGGTTTCTTTTGTTTTGTTTATGAGGAATTGTGATCTTTTTCAATTTGTTTTTCTTGGTTTTGAGAGAAATTTGTTATTAAATTTTTTCCCTCTTTATTGTCAAGTTGCCTTATTGATCTTATAAAGAAATACTTTTTCTTCTTGTATGAGAATCCATGCACCATCATTACAGTTTGCATTGCAGACATTTTAGTCTTTTTGTTAGCTTTTGAGTGTGTGGAGTGTGTTTTCTGGAAAAGAAAAAAATTGCTTGTACAAGTTTATTTGTAGAACTCTATAAAATCCCTTTTCATTGAAGAAAATAACTGCATGCATATAGTTAAGTTTCTATTGTTTTCTTATATGTCAAAACATCATAGGTTTCACTCTCGTTTTACCCATGACTTAAAGAACAACCTCTTTAAAATCAAGTGATTTAATAAAAAGAACTAATTTTTTTTAATTTGTAATTAACAAACACCAACAAGTTTAAGTTCTTTAAGGCCTTGGAATAGGTGAGTGGAGAGTTAACTCTCCAAGGCCGCTCAAATTATCAAACATAGAAGTTGAATAACGAGTGCAATCCAGTGTCATTAGAAAGACGGGGAAAGATCCATGACTGGGAGTCAAGCACGAGGGAGAGTGAAGACAAGGAAGAGAGATACCCCCTCTCCTACTTATTGGATCCCGCCTCACAACTGTTCCGCCTGGATTTTGATATGAACTGGTGGCCATAGTTGCCTTTCCTAGGGACCACATAGGTGGCTGCAGAGGGGAATCCCGTGGCACCTGAGGTAGACATTGCATAACATTCATTAGTACTTCTGGAGGGTACTCTTGCAAAGATTGGGTGCTTGCACCGACAAAGGCTTTTGTCTGGAGGTTAGCGTAATTGTTTATGTTACCTACACTGGTAGGCTTCGGCCGTTATTATCCAAAATTATCTTATGAAGGTCCCTTACTTCACTTTCTTGTATTTTGGTGTCCGATCCTCATCACCCGGAGCGAAAATACTTGGAAGTTGCTTGATTGGTTGCATCTTTAGGGACTTTATAGTCGAGTGCTCTTTTCTGTTTCTATTTAGTTGGCTTTAGGTGGGTTTGTCTTGTCACTATTGGACTTTAGATTCTAAGTGACTGACCTACCACTCTGCTGATCTTGAAAGCCTTTTGATCTTTCTTTCGAAAGTTGTGGAGTTGCCTCCTTAAGGGCAAAGGTTTTGATTGTTAGCATCTCTCTTCCTTGGAAAGTCATTTGTACATTCCTGCAAGGGAAGGATCTACGAATAAGTTTGGTATGGCCACTATTCCTGTGGAGACCAACCAAGGTACCCTTCCAAAAGGGGATCCTTGTGATTTTCCTTTCTTTGGAAACGTTGGTACCCCATTGATGGCCACCTTGAATATTCCTGATGTTCTTGAAGCTTCTCATATGAATGATTTATTTCAAGGGCATCAAATGGGTGTTAATTGTTCATCTTATTTCAAAGAGAAATCTGGGATTCCTCTTTCTCCTCCCTCTTTTAATAAGAGATATAAAATGAGGAGAAAGAGGAAGATGAAGAAGAATAATAACTCTATCCATTCATCATCAACCTCTGCAAATCATGTTGGAGATGAGCTTTCAGCCACTGCAAGTCATGCTGGGTGCATAAGTCCAGTCACTGCAAGTCATACTAGCAATGATTCACCTACCTCTATGAGTCATATTTCTTTTGACTCACCTGCTTCTGTGAGTAGGGCTGGGGGCACAAGTCCTAACTCAAAGAATAATAACTCTATCCATTCATCATCAACCTATACAATTCATGTTGGAGATGAGCTTTCATCCACTGCAAGTCATGGTGGGGGCATAAGTCTAGTCACTGCAAGTCATACTAGCAATGATTCACCTACCTCTATGAGTCATATTTCTTTTGACTCACCTGCTTCTGTGAGTAGGGTTGGGGGCACAAGTCCTAACTCTCTTGGGAAAGAGTCACTGACCTCTGCAATTCATGTTGGCAACTCTTCGCAAACCACTGCTAGTCATGTTGGCACAATGAATGTTGATCAGAAACCTAAGCGTAGAAGTTTTAAACTTAAGTTTCCTTGTAAGGTATGCAAGGGAGACCATCTTACTCATTTATGCCCTGGTATTCCAGAGGTAAAAAGGATATGGTTTGAGTCTGAAGGTTCTTCTACTCCTGAATCTGATATGGTTTCTCAATAGTCTAATCAACCATTGGTTGATAATGTGGTTGATCCAGTGCAATCTCTGGCTGATTACACTCCTCTTTTGGTGGGTGAAGTGCCTAACAACATAGTCTTCTCTATTTCTAGTACAGAGTCTTCTGGTCTAGGGGGCATCCCGATCTCTTCGAATGTTCCCCCTCCAAGTTCTAGGAGTGTCTCCTTTGATTGGGATAGTCTTGTCGAGCCTCGTCTTCTTTCAGCTGCACCTTTCCAAATAAAGGTTAGATTTAATTCCACAAACGTCTATCAATGTATGGTGGATGAAGGATCATCTACAAGTATTATATCCTCATGAACTTGGAAAGCTTTGGGTTCTCCAAAGTTGTTGACAGATAATAGTTAGTTGTTAGCATATGATAGAAGACCTGGTGAATCTATGGGTGTTCTTCCTCAATTGCCTATTACTTTAGGCAGGAAGACTTTTTTAATCAATATGATAGTGGTTGATAGCCCTTCAGACTTTAATATGCTACTTTGGCGTGATTATGTCTATGCTCTGAATGTTGTGGTGTCTTCACTTTTTCGAGCGATGTGTTTTCCTCATAACAGAAATATTTTCACTTTTGAATAGCTTGCATATGATAATCACCACCCTAATTCGAATTCACTGCAGAATACCCATTGGTTTGTTCCAAGTGTTCAAGTAGACTCTACCTCGCCACGGGTGAACTATGTGGCATTGAATCCTCAATGTTCAATTGCTTTCGAGAAGGATCCATTGAGCTATTATTTTACTTCTTGGGACTTGGTCCCGAAAGTTGACCAAGTGATTCCTCCTATGGGGACATGGGACCCCTTAATTCCCTCTTTTGATCCTTGTAGTTCTCATGATTTCTTGGAATTTGATTTGCCTTCACAGGAGGAAATTTTTGAAGCCATGAGTTTTAACTACCGAAGGAGTCCTTGGCCCAAGCCTCGCAAGGGGTTTTTCCTAAAGAACTATTTTGCATAAGTCACAAGGCAGCGTGGTTCTCTGTACCATATTGCACTTATAAGGTACGAATTTTCAAGTTTTGTATTTTGTAACACAATATTTTATTTGAAGTTTATATATTGGATGTATTAACTTCTTGTTTAGTGTTCCTATTTATGTCTATAAAACTTGGAACAATTCTCCTTTGGACATTTTTATGGTTGATCTGCTCTGACAAGTATGGGTTCTCGAAATTGGCATATAGGATAGAGTTTTGGCCTACATTATGCATTTATCGGTTTCCATTTCCATTTTTGCCTTAGGATTGACCCCACCAAGATATGTTGCAGAACCTTCTCATTGCTTAGAAGTGTCATGACTTGTATGGTAGAGCCTACCTTATCATGGGTGCCCTACATAGTACCTAGTTATCACTTGGAACCCATGTTGAACTTCTGTTCTTAGGCTCAGGAGTCCTCTTTACTTCCACTATGACTTTTGCACTGAAGCCTCATTCTCCTTCTTCTTCGCTATTTTCTAGATTTATACCCTAGAGGCTCCTTTGTGTTGAGTTGTATTGTTGCATTGCATGTTGACCATTTGCACCTTTTGGCCTTGTGCCAGATTCACTTGGACTCGTGTTTAAGTGATCCCACTGATCCAGATTTAAATAGGAACGCAAAAAATTACAAAGATAACCATAAATACAAAGATGCAATAGAAATAATACTTCATTTCATTAATGTAAAATATTGAAAGATGGTTACAAATAGAAATGGAAATAAACCAGCTAGGGCAATGGTAACTTATCTCTGTGAAGAGATGTGGCAGCTACATGCCTCTCAACTATGTTACAATGAGGCACGAAGGCCTATTTATGTTGAGAAACAATGTAAAATGCTAAACATCCAAAAACCTAACCCTAGGAGATGAAACGTCAAACTATGGGCCCTGTTTGGGTAAATTGGTACATCAACTTCCAGAGGTCGTAACTTTGGCATACGATCTTCGTTTGACATGCACAATACCTTGTTAGAAAGATCTATTTGAGGACTACAACTTTTGAGTGAGAAAAATAAAACTATGTCCTATGTTTCTCTTGATTCTCCCAAAAAACATCGTTTAGGGCCTCAAAACAGCTTCGAAAGTTCAGGACCCGAAAAACTGCGAAAAATAGTAAATTATGCTACAATTAAGGACACTGAAAAACTGAAAGAGATAGTTGTGGGGGTCCAAGTGGAATAGGTGGGTGGCCACCAACATCCACCTAGATCATTCCTCCCCCCTTAGGAAGCGTTGTGTTCCTCCATGAGATGAGGAAACTTCTACTGAACTTGGTCCCTGGTGAGCTGTTCTGCAACCTTTGATGTGTCCAGTAATGGTGGGAAGCATGGTCGAGGGTGGTCCACATTGAACACTCGGTGCAAGCGAAGGAATGGGGGAATGTTGTTCTCCAAAGAATTGTTTCCCACAACCTTGTTAATGGTGTAAGGGCCATATCGGAGTGATCTAAGCTTCTAATGGGCTCTTGTAAGGTGTTCTTTATGCAAATGCAACCAGACTTTGTTGCCTCCCTGAAACTTGTGTGGCACCCGATGTTGATCATGTTGCTTCTTGTACTTGGAATTTTCCACAATAGAGTGGCGATAGATCGGCCCGTTGGGTAGAGGTGCTCCAGAAGTTAGATCGAACGAATGCTTGACCCGACAGTGCAACTATACCCCTATGGGTGAGGAGAAGATGTCCCTATCTTCTTTCATGACCGTATCCACTTGCTTATGCTATGTGGAGGAAACCTTCCTGGGGGCCATGTATGTGGCTTTGATCTTCTCCTTACTTTGAGGACGAGCCAAACAAAAAATAAATTTCCTAGTTTGGGAGATGATCTTACTGCATTTCTTAGCAGAGATCAAAGAAGTGGTGGTAGGTGGGGCTATCTCGGGTATCCTGGATAATGTATTACACAAAGAAATAATAACATCATGAGGCCTTGACTCATACATAGCATGTCACTTCCACAAGTATGGTTGGCCTAATAATACATCACAACCATCAAGTGGTGCAACATCACACAATACCTCATCTATGAAGGGCTTGATGTTGTAGGGAAGGTGACACTGCTGGCGAACTCGGAGATCTCGTCTTTGGTGAAGCCACCTGACGTTGTACAGTTGTAGGTGTGGTATGGTTGGTAGTCCCAGCCACTTCACAAACTTTGTTGAAATGAGGTTCTTTTGGCTGCCACTGTCAACAATAAATTGCAGCGATGAACCCTTCACCCACATTTGTGAGTGGAAAAGACGCTCCCCCTCCTCTGGATCTTCGAGCTCATTCTTCTGGACCTTGGTGATGGAAACAATGGTGCTGGGCTCACATCAATGATTTTCTTCCCTTTTTCATTCCCCTTGTCAGGTTATGACTCAGGATTGGAACATGCATCTGGTTATGAAGCCTTCAACTAGGCCACCAGCGACTACTTGGTCCGACACTCACTTGTGTTATGAGTGGGGCTCTTATGGAACTCACACCACTTTCCTGTGTCCTTCTTTGACTTTGTGGTGTTGTTCTTTTCTTGTGGCTTCGACGAGTTGTCTTGAGTCACCTCGCCTTGGCTTTGTCCTTTGTTCTTCAAATTCATAGATCCAAAGTCTCGCTTCTTTTGTTTAAACTTTTGCCCGATCTTGACAGCGTTTTGTTATGTCGTGCCGAGTGAGGAGATGTTCAGGAACTCCGTCTCATCATGGAGGTATTTGTGTAGGAAGTTGTGGTATTTGAGTACCAAATGCAGCTTAGAATCCTTGATGTCCAACTTTGTGTGACGGGTATGAAAAATATTTGTGAAATTCGGCACATCTTGGTCCCTTCCCTGTCACAGTGTGGTCCACTTTATGTATTTATCCTCATAGCTTTTAACAAGGTAGTAATACTCCTTAATGGCATCCCAGAATGAATTCCAAGTGGGTGTAGCTGAAAATAGTGAGCCCGTAGTTTCATCCTTTTGCTCGCAGTAGGTTTCCCACCAGTCTTTGATGCGGGGGGATTCTTTGAGAAGTGCAAAAGTGATCTTTTCTCAGGTGGAAAAATAATGAACAGAAAAATACCCTTCTAGAATATTTAACCATTTATCTACGACATCTGCATCTATCTGACCCTTGAATACGGGGATTTCAAAGTTAATTTGTACCTTAAAGGGTGTGGCATTTCCAAAGTAGATGCTAGAAGTAAATGCATTGCCCATGGGTAGTCACTGAAGGATCTGGGCGAAGTTTTCCATCATTGTGTTCCTTTGTTGCTCGAGGGCTTCTTCGAGCAAGATTTTGATAAGATCTCCTACCCCCTTGTCTTTCTTTTCATCCGCCATGGGAGGCTATCTAGATTTTTGAGGCTGGTCTTGCAAAGGTTCAACCAGTTCAAGCCCTAACTCCTTATATCCTGACCTCGTTGGGGGCATGCAAAGAAAAAATAGAGAAAGAGTAGACCGCTTTGATACCACTGATCCCACTGATCCGGATTTAAACAAGAACGCAACAAATTACAGAGATAACCATAATATAGATATGCAATAGAAATAATACTTCATTTCATTAATGTAAAATAATGAAAGATGCTTACAAACAGAAATGGAAATAAACCAGCTAGGACAATGATAGCTTATCTCTGAGAAGATATTTGGCGGCTACATGTATCTCAAATGTGTTACAATGAGGCTAGAAGGCCTATTTATTGTTGAGAAATAATGGAAAGCCCTAAACATCCAAAAACCTAACCCTAGGAGATGAAACACCAAACTATGGGCCCTGTTTGGATAAATCGGTACATCAACTTCTCGAGGTCATAACTTTGGCATACGATCTTTGTTTGACGTGCAAAATACATCGTTAGAAAGATCTATCCAAGGACTACAAATTTTGAGTGAAAATATTGGTTGGGTACCCATGTTGCTCCTGGTTTTCACAAAAAAATCGTTTAGGGCCTCAAAATGGCTCTGAAAGTTCAGGGCCTAAAAAGCTGCCAAAATAGTAAATTGTGATACAATTATGAAAATTGAAAAATGGAAAGAGACAATTGTGGGGGTCCAAGTGGGATAGGTGGGTGGCCACCAACATCCACCTAGATCATTCCTCCCCCCTTAGGAAGCAATGGTCCCCATTGCGTTGAGTTCCTCCATGAAATGAGGAAACTTTTGTTGGACTTGGTTGCTAGTGAGCTGTTCTGTAACCTCTGATGTGTCCAGTAATGGTGGGAAGCATGGTTGAGGGCGGTCCACATTGAAAACTTGGTGCAAGTGAAGGAATGGAGGAATTTTTTGCTCCAAAGCATTGTTTCCCACAACCTTGGTAATGGTGTAAGGGCCATATCGGAGTGGTCTGGACTTCTGATGGACTCTTGTAAGGCGATCTTTCTGCAGATGAAACCAAAATTTGTCGCCTCCCTGAAACTTGTGTGGCACCTGATGTTTATCATGTCATTGCTTATACTTGGCATTTTCCACAATGGAGTGGTGATAGATCCAACGGTTGGGTAGAGGCTCTCTAGAAGTTAGATCGGATGAATGCTTGACCTGACAGTGCAACGGTACCCCAGTGGGTGAGGAGAAGATGTCCTTGTCTTCTTTCATGACCGTATCCACCTCTTTCTGCTATGTGGAGGAACCCTTGCTACGGGGCCATGGATGTGGCTTCAATCTTCTCCTTACTTTGAGGGTGAACCAAACAGAAAATAAATTTCCTAGTCTGGGAGATGATCTTACTGCCTTTCTTAGCAAAGATCAAAGAAGTGGCGGTAGGTGGGGCTACCTCTGGTATCCTGTATAATGTATTACACAAAGAAATAATAACAAAATGAGGCCTTGACTCATACACAACATGTCACTTCCATAAGTATGGTTGGCCTAATAATACATCACAAACATCAAGCTATGCAAATCACACAATACCTCATTAGTGAAGGGCTTGATGTTGTAGGGAAGGTGACATTGTTGATGGACTCGGAGATCTCGTCCTTGGTCAAGCAACCCGATGTTGTAAGGTTGCAGGTTTGCTATGGTTGGTAGTCCCAGCCATTTCATGACCTTTGCTTAAATGAGGTTCTTTTGGCTGCAACTATCGATAATGAATTGCAGCAATGAACCCTTCACCCACATTTGTGAGTGGAAAAGATGCTCCCCCTCCTCTAGATATTTGGGCTCATTTTTCTGGACCTTAGTGGTGGCAACAATGGCACTGGGCTCCACTTCAATGATTTGCTTCCCTTTGTTAGGTTCTGACTCAGGGTCAGAAAATGCATCTGATTCTGAAGCATTTAACTCGGCCACCAATGACTGCTTGGTACGACGCTCACTTGTGTTATGAGTGGGGCTCTTATGGAACTCACACCACTTTCTTGTGTCCTTCTTTGACTTCATGGTGTTGTTCTTTTCTTGCAGCTTCAATGGGTTATCTTGGGTCACCCAGCCTTGGATTTTTCCTTTGTTCTTCGGATTCGTAGTTCCAAAGTCTTGCCTCTTTTTTTTAAACTTCTGCTTGATCTTAACAATGTATCGGTATGTCGTGCCAAGCGAGGAGATGTTCAGGAACTCCATCTCATCCTGGATGTACCTGTCTAGATAGCTATGGTATTTGAGTACCAAATGTAGCTCAGAATCCTTTATACCCAACTTTGTGCGAAGGGTATGAAAAATATTTGTGAACTCCAACACATCTTGGTCCCTTCCCTGTCGCAACGTGATCTACTTTATGTATTTATCCTCATAGCTTTTAACAGGGTAGTACTTCTCCTTGATGGAATCCTAGAATGAATTCCAAGTGGGTGCATCTAAAAATAGTGAGCTTGTACTTTCATCCTTCTACCCACAGTAGGTTTCCCACCAGTATTTGATGTGGGCGGCTGTTTTGAGAAGTACAAAAGTGATCTTTTACCAGCTAGAAAAATCATGAACAGAAAAATACCCTTCTAGCATATTTAACCATTTATCTACGACATCTGCATCTATCTGACCCTCGAATATGGGGATTTCAAAGTTAATTTGTACCTTAAAGTGTGTGGCGTTTCCAGAGTAGTTGCTGGAAGTAGATGCATTGCCTATGGGCAGCCGCTGAAGGATTTGGGCGAATTTGTCCATCATCGCGTTCCTCTATCGCTTGAGGGCTTCTTCAAGCAAGATTTTGATAGGATCTCCTACACCCTCGTATTTCTTTTCATCCACCATGGGAGGCCGTTGGGATTTGCGAGGCTAGTCTTGCAAAGGTTTGACTAGTTCAAGCCCTAACTCCCTATATCCTGACCTCGTTGGGGACATGCAAAGAAAAAATAGAGAAAGAGTAGGCCGCTCTAATACCACTAATCCTACTGATCCAGATTTAAACAAGAACGCAACAAATTGTATATATAACCATAAATATAGAGATGCAGTAGAAATAATACTTCATTTCATTAATGTTAAATACTGAAAGATGCTTACAAACAGAAATGGAAATAAACCAGCTAGGGAGATGGTAGCTTATCTCTGAGAAGAGATGTGGTGGATACATGCCTCTAAAATGTGTTACAATGAAGCTTGAAGGCCTATTTATTTTTGAGAAACAATGGAAAACCCTAAACATCCAAAAACCTAACCCTAGGAGATGAAACGCCAAACTTTGGGCCTCGTTTGGGTAAATTGGTACATCAACATCCTGGGGTTGTAACTTTGGCAGACAATCTCCATTTGATGTGCACAATAGCTCGTTAGAAAGATCTATCCAAGGACTACAACTTTTGAGTGAGCAACATCAGTCCACAACCCATGTTGCTCTCGGTTTTCCCAAAAAATGTCATTTAGCACCTCAAAACGGCTCCGGAAGTTCAAGACCCGAAAAACTACCAAAAATAGTAAATTGTGCTACAATTAAGGAAACTGAAAAACTAAAAGAGACAGTTGTGGGGGTCCAAGTGGGATAGGCTGGTGGCCACCAACATCCACCTGGATCATTAAGCCACCTTTTGACCATGTCTTCTGTGAAATCGATCTTGTAATCACTTAGCCTCTGCAACTTGACATCCCCTTTTACCCATGGAAAGAACATTCCTTTGAGAGTCATTGACCAATTTTTCCACCTTGCATTGAGAATAGGAATGTTCCCCTCCCAGGAACTAGAGCATCCGCTTTTTCGATACTCATTCTTTCCACTATCCTATAGCATTCTTTTATTCTTTTTCAGGCTTCATAAATATGAAAAAGAGAAAAATAAAATTATATATCCCAAAAAAGAGCAGGAATGGGACATTATATCCATATTTGATGGTATCTAGAGTTAGTTGTGTCGCCCTTGAACAAAGCACTCAAAAAATAAGTATTTCCTCCATTGGGATGGGCTTTAGTTTGACTTAGGAGAGCCTTAACCTTGTTATTGAGTCAATACTCCTTTGATTGGTTATCTCTTCCAATCATATGGAGAGTTTGCATGTGCCTCTTGCATAAAAAACTTGTACAAAGTTATCATATGTTGCCACGAAGTCACAGTTGAGTCGTGCTTTTATTCAAGGGAAGTAAACTTGAGTTGGCCTCTCTGCGGTGTCTCTTGACCTATTTTTCCGTCAACCATCCCTAGTTGTCAGAGTCATGTTCGTTATCACATCAACTATTTGGTCCTTTGCTCGTGCCAGTTTGAGAATGTCTCCATTGACTTCTTGCTGGCAGGTCTTGCTCTTATTGATTACGACAAAATGCTCTGAGAGCAAATTTAGAGCCGTACCCTAACCCTATTTTCATTATTGATAGGTCACCTTGCACTCAACATTGATTAGTATCGTGGGTCTTTGACTGAGTGGTTTCCCTTGTGTTCGACATCAGCTTTCATTATCATACATCAATATTCGTGCAGTACCTTGGTTTCCATTTGATCCCATTGATGGATTCCTCGCCTCTGTGCTAGCTTTCATTATTATTGGTTCAGAGGGTTTCTATCGTGTGCTAGCTACATCTTGTTTACACTAGAAATGTGCTTCAGTTGGGTTATTACATATTTATTCAACTAATTCCTTCCACATTATTGGCCTATGGGTTACGCCCATGCTAGATTGATGAAGGATGTCTTAATGCCTTCCTTCTAGCCTATCTTTTCCCATCAACTTCAACTCATTTATCTGGGAACGAGATCTAGATTCCATTCAGTAGTACCTTAGGGCTTGCAACCATTAATGGCAGAATCCTTCGCCATCGATAGTGGGAAAACATCATTGTCTCCTGATTGATAGATTCTTCCAAGTGTTTGACTACAGCTCACTTATTCGAACTTGTTAGATTGTACTGGGTACCTTGGCTTTCATCATCATTATCGGTGAGTAGTCTCGCATTTGTTAACGGTATACATCAATGACCAATAATCAAATGATTTCTCACATAGTCAACTTCAAATCATTTATTCCCATTGTGTAGAAATGTACACGGCGGTCAGTGAAGACCTTGGGTTTGCATCAACATTTCTTTGTTCACTTGTCAGTTGCTCCTGCTGCTACTAGTTGACACCATCCACCTTATATGTTGCAGTTCCTTACAGTGACATTTTATATGTTGGCACCCGAGTTGTAGAGTAGTACCATTTATTCCACCATTTGACTTGGTACCATTTTTATCAACTTTATGAATTCAGTGATCAGCTTCATACTTCAACATCATTGATTAAATCTTTAAATGTGATATTCAGACATGTAATTATTTGGATATGATCGGATGATCCATTATGTATTTTTAGTTCCTTTATACTTGTACGCATATTGGATCTGCTTTTTCACTTGACATGCAGACATGCTTTACTATCTCTGAGCATGGGTATGTCTGCCTCAGACAACAGTTTCTTTCTGATCTCTTTCACTGGCTTGGCAGGCTAAATTTTGTTGAACTCCTCCTCGGTCTCGGCATGATTCCTTCTATACACTTAATACATTTCGGCCATCATGTAACCCTTCTAACCTCATATATTAGGGGGCATCTGTTATAGCACCATTTACCACTCTTAGTAGATTGATGCTCTGGTTATGGCCTAGGGCAATCCTTCCTTTCCAAACTTGGTCCAAAATCTAAAAAGCAATGTTTTATTTCCTATACGCTACTTTGCCCTGTGTTAAAAGCATGTACACACGGGTCAACATATACCCAATCCACGTACATGCGTTAAAACACTGAAAAATAATAAATCTCCTTAATTTTGGGCAAAGTTTACGAGTTTTACCTATTACTCACCTACTATAGCCCATGGCCCAACTGA
>APFE031573985.1:54222-71839 GCA_000404065.3 Pinus taeda | reverse complement strand
AATAATAATAATAAAATTTGGAGAAGTATAAATAAACCTCCATGGGAAGGCCTAAGGGGGAGAAAGAGATGAAATATTGATATTATAGTTGATTGATCCCTAATCGAGTCTAAATAAATCCCTGTGCCTCCTATACTCCCCAAGCTTTAGGAAACTCTTGTTTCCCCTTTTGAGATATGCTTCATCCCAATTCTGATATCCTTGTGTATGTTGATGGAGGAAGATTGTTGAGGTTGGTACAGGACGGATCTGGAGGATAGTTCCGCTTGGAGATGGAGGAAGGCTCGGGTTGTATTTTTCCATCCTTTTTGTAGCTTACATCAATAAAGAAATGATGTTGTGTTCCTGAGGTTTATCGTGTTTATGCATTGATACACATTGTGATTTATTTATAAATCTTATATTAATGCGTAATCGATCATTTGCTTATATGATCTAATGTATATCACGAATATGATTTATGTTACTGCTATTCTATATGCTTTGCTTGGATAATTTACAAGTTTCAAAGGCATCAGAGGAAGTAGAGGGTTTGAACCTTGCAGGATCTACCCAAACGTAGGACCTATGGGTAAGGTCAATTCTTCCCAGTTCAATAGTATAAGAATTTAGATTGTTTGTCTGAGAATTTCTTGTTGTTGTTTTCCCTCCACTCTGTTGGGGTTTTCAACCCAAGACCCTAGGGTGTTACCACCCATAACAACATGGTATTAGAGTAGAAATCACTCGAGAAGAGGAGAATACAAGTTTGTCTTTTGTAGGCGAAATCGAATTTGCAGTATCATTCTTCAAATCCAACAAGATGTCGTTCTACAAATTGAGACTTGAATATGCCCTTGAGGGTAGTTTGAAATATATTGCTTGGAAGGAAAGGATGAAGGCTATGTTGGAAGACAACCGGATGAAGGAAGTCAGAGACAAAGATATTCCTAAACCTCCAGCAATTGATGCTCAAGTTTTGGCAAAGTGGAGAAATGTGTTGCAAAGGTGAGAAGGATCATACTAGAAGGAGTTCGAGATCATATTGTCTCGAACCTCCACGGGAAGGAAACTCCATATGCAATGTAGAAGGCCTTGATAGACCTGTTTCAGAAAAGCAGTGACCACATGAAGCTAGAATTGATGGACAAGCCCAGGAAAATCAAGATGGAGAAGGGTGGCACTATACCAAAGTACTTGACCAAGTTCACCTAATGTCCGGATGAGCTTAGAAGTGTTGGTGTTATAGTCGCTAAAGATGATCTGGTCAGCCTAGAAATTCTAGGCCTTCCCAAGAGATGGCACAACTACCAGGATTCAATAAATGAGAGGGAGAAGCTACCAGAGTGGGAGTATTTTTGGTCTAACTTAGTGCAAGAAGATATTCAGCAGAACACCAGAGATGGATCCTCATCCAAGCATGATGATGAGGAGAGACATTCCTTGGAAGGAAAGAAAAATAAAGGGAAGGGGAAGTCATCGCATTCCAAATCATATTCTAGTTAGGGTGACAAGAAGAAGGACTTGTTGATGATTAAATGTTTTCACTGTCATTAGATGGGACATTATGCCACGAAGCGTTTGCACAAGAAGGTTGATAAGAAGCCCTCAAGAGGAGCAGAAGGTGAAGCTCTTACTTCACAATTCGAGTTGAATTTCACCCTCATTGCTTGCATGGTGACATTGGTGATGGGTAGTGTGTGGTATTTGGATAGTGGAGCCTCATTCCATATGACCGGAAACAAAGAATTATTCAGTGACTTGGAGGAGAAGGACCTCTAGATGCACATCAAAATGGAAGATAATGGAACATATATCACGACTGACATCAGTGCTATTAATTTTTAGAGGGAGTCTAGTTCTCCTCTCACATTAAAATATGTCATCTATGTTTCGGGTCAGAAGAATAATTTGGTTTCAACTGATATGTTGGAGGACCGTGGATACGATGTGATATTTAGCAAAGGAAAGGCTTTCCTTTGTCACATAACCTCAGGACAAGTGAAGTGGATAGAGTTTTGGGTGAAGAACCTCTACAAATTGGATGTAGAAGATTGTGTAGCATTAAGCACAAAAGCAGAGAAGGTACAAAGCTGAGACATCGTATAATTTTTGCATAGAAGATTCAACCACTTGCCCCATAGAGCTTTGAATATCAAGCAGAAAATTTCTACAGTACTTCCCAAGGGTACACTAGAGCAAAGAGGTACATGCAAAGGGTGTACATTAGGGAAGTGCACCAAAGCCACCTTTCATGATAAGGACAATCAAGTGCAAATGATCCTTGAAAGAGTTCACTCAAATGTGTGTGGACCATTCTCAACAACCTCCATAGCCAAGCATAGGTATTTTGTAGTATTTGTAGATGATTTCTCACATAAGTGCTAGATTTTATTCACGCAAAATAAATATTAGACGTTCTCTAAATTATGTGAATTCAAAGAACTTGTTGAGAAAGACACTGGCAGGAAAGTGAAGGCTCTTAAGAGTGATAACAATGGAGAATACATGTTGAATGAATTCAATAACTTTTCGGCATCAAAATGCATTCAACAGGAGTTAATAGCACCCCATAACCCACAACAGAATGGGGTGGCTGAAAGGAAGAACAAAAATATTGTGGGAGTTGCATGGGAAATTTTACATGATTAGGGCCTACCATTGCACTTATGTGTTGAAGCATGCAACATAACTGTATATGTGAAGAACATGAGTCCTCATTAGATTCTTGGGATGTGTACACCAAAAGAAGCTTTTTTAGGTAAGAAACTAGATGTGGCACACTTTAGGATCTTTGGTTCATCAGTTTACTATCATGTTACCAAGGATGCAAGGAAAAATCTAGAACCAATAATTGAGTTGGGCATATTTGTGGGGTACACGCATACACCTCACAACTATTAGGTGCACTTTCCATCTCATAGAATGATTGTTTTTTGTAGAGATGTGAAGTTAGATGAAGAGAAGGCCATGAGATGTTTCCTTGAGAGGGAGCTTCAATTTCATGAAAATGAGGAGATTTTATCTCCAAGGGAAGAACCTCAGGATGATGTGGAGAAGCCACATGTAGAGGAGAAAAGAGTGGAAGCACCCACTCATGCAGAGACTTCCAGAGATTGAAGAAAGCACACTAGAGATGGAAGGAAGTGCACCAGAGAGGCTAACAGATTGTTGCATGATGCTAGATAGAATGTGGGAGCACCCACATCACAGCGCAAGCAGAGGAGGTTATAGTTTTTTTACTGTAGATTCAACATCTTATGTGATATGCTAAAACACAAGACAAGAATCTACTCTACTCTTCAGGGAAAACTAAAATTGCTCAATGAAAACAATAAGTAGAAAAGGAAGAATATCAATCGCACATAACACAATATTTTTATAGGGAAAGCAAATGCTCAAAACCCTGACTATCTATATTGCATTAACTAGAATATATGAGAATAAAATACAATGCTTGTTCAACCCAAACAATTCATGCACTAGTACAATCTAACTCTTTGCCTCACAAGCCATCTCAAGCCAACACTTAGCCAATTTTGTTGCTTTCCAAGCCCCTACTTCCTTGCATAATTCCTGAGAGAATTAACCCATATTTAATTGGGAAATCCACACTCCATAATTGTGTAATCCATCATAGGCCTTATAATGATTGCATGCACCATCTGTACAACTCGGAAAATTGTATAATTGATAATATAGTGTCCTTGAAATCTAATCTCAATTGTGTCTCCTATGAACTGACATTCATGAGTTATTTATGAGTGAATCTTTAGCTAATTGGTGTGGCACTGAGGATGCAATGGTGCTTGTCCCCACTATTAGACCTCCAACAGTTAGAACTAGTTTCACTGACTATAACTTAGTTAGACTGAGTTAATTAACTACAACTCAAAAGAACTCAACCTGGGCCCCTACAATTTAGGGATCACTCTACATGACTCTATATAGACTTCCAACTTGAATTTCTTAAGTCAACTAAGTCAAATTAACTTAGTTAACATTTACAGGCTGCTATGAGAATAGACTTGCAATTTAATTCCCAATTTAATTCAAGGACAAATTAAACTAGAATTTCTAGATGCTATTTTTAACATTTCTTGTCTCTATTTTCAACAAAGGTCACCAGATAAACACACTGGCTACATGAATATGATGAGAAAGAGTGTATATATTGAGCCATCCTCATTCGAGGAAGCAGTGCAACAACCAATATGGGTTGATTCCATGGTAGAGGAGTATGAGTCCATTATTAGAAATAATGTTTGGGTAGTGGTCCCAAGACTAGCAGACAAGTCAGTGGTGAGTTCCAAATGGCTTTACAAGGTAAAGAAAGAAACAGATGGGAGTTTCAAGAAACGAAAGGAAAAATCCGTGGCCAGAGGGTTCTCTTAGGTGGAGGGAATTAATTACAAGGGGAACTTTGCTCCAATAGCAAGGTACTCTTCAATCAGATCTATTCTAGTACTTTCAATGCAAATGGGATGGAAGATACATCAGATGGATGTGAAGACAAAATTCCTCAACATAGTGGTTGAGGAAGAGGTGTACATTGAGTAGCTAGAAGGATTTGAGACCTTCAACAAAGATTTTCATGTGTGCAGAATCAAGTGTGCATTGTATGGATTGAAATAAGAACCCCATGCTTAGTAAACCTGGATTGACAACTATTTCACTAGGTTGGGCTTCACCAAAAGTGAATTAGATTCAAACCTTTACCATATTGTGGTTGAAGGTAAACTGTTGATTATAGCTTTATATGTCGATGATTTAATTCTAACAGGTGATGAGAAGCTAGTAAAATCTTGTAAAGAGGATCTTGCAAGTGAATTCGAGATGAAGGACCTAGGGATCATGCATTATTTCCTTGGTATGGAAGTATGGAAAGGAGATGAGGAACTATTTGTCTCTCAGGGAAAGTATGCCAACAAGATACTAAAGAAGTTCCACATTGAGAGAAACAAACCCATGGAGACTCCTCTAGCAGGAAATTGGAGGAAGGAAGATGCTACTTTAGGTGAAGTAGTGGAGGATACTATTTACAACCAGCTTGTGTGTTCACTTATTTATTTGGTGAACACATGACCAAACAAATGTTTTGCAGTTAACCAGCTTAGTCAAGCAATGGTTAAGCCAACCAAACTCTATTGAAAGGTAACTAAACATGTGTTTAGATACCTTAGATGCACCACTCAGTTTGGTATTTTGTATAAATAGACAAATGGAGTGAGGCTACAAGGATTCATAGATAAAAATTGGGCAGGGATTCCATCCGACAGGAAAATCACATTAGGAGGAATCTTCAATATTGGGTCAACAACGATTTCTTGGTACAACAGGAAGCATAGATTAGTTTCACTCAATTCAATAGAAGCATAGTACATGGTTGCTAGTCAAGCAACTTGCATTAGGGGAATTTTGAGGTCTAAAATGGGCCTCCTAAGGAAATTATAAAATATAGTGGAAATAATAAAATAAGATTAGACTACATCATCAAATCTTAGAGGGAAAAAAATAAAAGACTATTTTTTCAACTTATCTCCCTATGGGTTTACTCAAAATTTGAGCAAGAACACTTTTTGGATGCAAAATTTGATTCTTCATCCAAGGAGTACCCATGTTGCATACTTTCTATGGACCCTGCTGCAAGAAAAATGAGAAATACATGAAAAACATGATTGCAATCACGTATTAAATGTATTTCTCATTTTTCGTGTAGCAGGGACCATCAAAAGTATACAACATGGGTACTCTTTGGATGAGGAATTAAATTTTGCATCCAACGAGTACTCCCACTTGAAATTTGAGTAAAACCTTAGGGATATATGTTGAAAATACAAGTTGAAAAAATAGTTTTATTATTTTATTATTTTTTAATCCTTTTACTTTTTTACCCCAAAAATGATGAATCATCCCCCATGGTTGACATCCTCATCTTGAATCTTATTGGTTCTTATAAAGTTTATTTTGGTTGTACATTTTTCTTAGGAGGTCCATTTTAGACCTCAAAAGTTCTCTAGTGTGAGGCTATCTGGATGAGGAAGATCCTTGTTGGGTTATTTGTTTAGTAGATGGATCCTGTAATGATTTACTGTGACAAACACAGTTGTATCAAACTCTATAAGAATCAAGTTTTTCATGATTGTTCCAAGCATATCTACATTTGGTATCACCTTCTACGATATTGCGTGTAGAGGAGAATCATGTTGCTAGAGTACATTCCTACATAGGAGCATAATGCATACATATTGAATAAGGCACTATTAAGAGGAACATTCGAGTTCCATAGAGGCAGGATTGGGGTATCTGATAATCCATTTATTTTTTAGAGGGAGTGTTGAAAATTCAACAAGAAAATCCTAATTTAATTTTGTCCTTGAATCAAAATTAGGAATAAAGTTGTAATTCCACATCACAAGACAACTTAGAACCTTGGCATATCAACATTCTAGTTACACTTAGAGTAGCACAACATTAGCATCATGGTTTGTCTTAGGGATTGCTGATGACTGGTTGGAGAGACACTCTCTAGGAAGTCATGCAATCTAGAGGTGTTCTAGTAATATTTGAAATCTACTAAGGCAGAGGTCACCAACAATTACAACAGAGGGAGATTATGAGTTGGTACCCTATCAAATGGGAAACTTATGAGATATTAAATCTAGCAAGGAGTAAAGCGTAGCTGGACTGTCCAATCATTGGGGATGATCGATTCCCTAGTTGGAAATGGGATCTGGATGGATTATGCCCTTGTATGGAAAGGCTTAACCAAGAAGGAAGGAACAACTAAAAGGAAAGAGGTACAATAATTGATAATGTCCTATGATTTTAGTAGAGCCTTCTTCAGATTCATTTGGGATCTAGGAATTGGTCTTGGTACATAGATTCCTGATTCAATTTACTGATGCAACATGGATTCTTCATATTCATTTAGGATCCTAGTATTGAGATTATAATTTCTTGGGGTCAACCAATTTTGGAAAGGGAGGATTGTAATGTCCATTTTTTTAGCATTGGGAACAAAGAGTAACTCAATATCCTATCCATTCCCATAGGCTACAGATGAAAAAGTAATGATGTAAGTGATCCACCCTAGTTGTTCTAATCAAGAATTGTTTTGGTATTGAGATCATATACCCTAGCCGTTCAAAGAGGAGGCGATCATATCCTCTCACTGAGTTTAATGTTGAGATCACAAGGAAATGTTATTCATATCCCTTGTAAATGCATAATATTGGAGAAGCATAATTTAGGAAGCCATGTTCCGTGTTGTTGCATTCATCTTTGGAGGCCATAACATTAGTTGATTATCTAGCAAAGCATGTCATTTACATGTATGTTCCATTTAATAAAAATAAGGTTGAGTTTCTCATAAGTAATTTTTTTGTTTTTCTTGATAATTTTATGCAAAGTGCCATGATGTAATTTAAATTTACGGCAATATTGTATGTGTAATTTTTTTGAAGAAATATGAAGAGAATATTTATTGAAAATTTTATAAAACATTAAAAAAGAATATTACAATGGTATCAAAGATGTATTTCCTATAATCCTAAAGGATTTTATTCAACTTTTGTTGTAGCAGCTGAATAAGTTATGAAAATCGAAGTTAAATTTTGAGGCCAAAAATCCTAGCGCAAATTTTCTCCTGGAAATTCAAATGAAACCCTAGTCAAGTATTTTATTTTCCATATTGATTCTAAAAGGGTTGATTTGGTAGAAAAAGGAGTGGACCAAAATTTACCATCAAGAAGATTGATCTAGGAAGTCGAATCACACCAATCATAATTCATTCCTAAGGGTCGAGATATTACCCATAAGGGAGTTCAATACTATCCTCTAGAGGCCAAATTGAATCTTGTGGGGAGGATGATCTAAAGCTAAATTGATTGACTCAAAGGGGATGAATTTACAAACACTTGAAGACAAATTTCATACCTTACATGAATTTGAAATCAAGGGGCTAAGTTCTAGCTCACAAAAAGGTGGTTGAAATATTCCACTTGTAGGGCCAATTAGGATATTAGAGAGCCACGAAGATCTTTAAAAACGAAGGTGGAGTAGTCAGCTAAAAAGGGGTTCAAATTATTCCAATTAAAGGGATGAATTCGTAAGCCACAAATGGCACTAGCAAGGAAGGCCACACAATCAACTAAAAAGGGGTTGAATTACTCCAATAGAAGGGCCAAATTCAGGTAATAGAGAGCCAAAAATCATGCCAGCAAGGAAGGTTGCATAGTCAGCTAAAAAGGGGGTCAAATTTCCAAGTGTTGGAGGCTGAATTGGTTCAGAATTTTTTTGGGCCAAATTATCAGCAAGAAGAGGATCAAATTTCTCTTAAAAAGCCTAGTTCGAATTTCTCGTTCATTATTGAAGGAACAAATTGATAAAACCATAGAATGAGTGTAGCACAAAGGTGAAATTGTAAAGATATAAATTTGATTAATATGAAGGGATGCATTGGTTCAAGTCCTAGTGCGAGTTCAAGTCCCTAGGAAAAATTCGTGGAGGTACAAGTTGATCTATTGGATGTCAAAAGGGGGACAATTATACCATTTAAGATTATAAATTTCCAAAGCTGAATGGGGAAGAACACATCATCAATGAGGCAAAGGCTTAATCAACAAATATTCAACCCAAATCTCGAAGGGTTTCTCATCTCCAAGCGTAAATAAAATGACAAGAATTTCATTCCTTTGGGTTGAATTCTCCTTTGTCGACGCTGCAAGTCATATAAATAAGTTATTATCACACTATCATATTCATAAGAGGGAATTACAGTCTCTCTCTCTCTCTCTCTCTCTACATTACAACTGAGAGTTCCCTCGTAACATGACACTCTATAATCAGTCAACACACTATATCAAGGATCATATCCTTGTAAAATATTTAAACGTAGTTGAGATTTATTAGAACTGGATGAAAAGAGCAATTTCTATCTTGTTGACTAGTTAATTAAATAGAAATTTTATTAACAATGGAAGCCAAGGGGGCCAATGCTTATCCTTGGGAGGTCGATCTAGATTGAAATCTCACAGAAAAATGGGGGATTGAATCAACATCAAATTGGTGGAGCAATAGATCACGATTTAGGAAAATCATCCTATAGTCGTCCAAGGGTCTGTAGTGTAATCCTATAGAAACATGCATCAATTGAAGGTTAATAAGTGGCACCAATTAATATTGTACCATGAAATGCCTAGTTTGATATAGTTGGGCCAACCTCTTTATAAAGATTACAATAAAGTAGAAGCATCATCATTTGTGTTGAAATTCAATTGCAATGTTGAATTTATGATCATGATAATTACTTGTGATTGATATATATGTTTTGTTTTTAACATTCACTTCATTCAGTTATGCCATCAAGAAATTATATATATTCAATTATGCAAATATAAAGAAAATAGAGACCACAATGCACAAAGAGACACCAAAATTTTAGGTCAATGATTAGGGAAAAACCAACAAAGGGGAAACCCAACAATCCTTTCCTTATAGAATCATTGTCAATAAGAGAGAAATCCAATTCATATCCAAACGTATCAATAGACCAATTACCCAAGTGCTAAGTTAGCCCTCCACCAAGCAACAACTTTCCAAATGAAGTCTGTCATAGGTCTGTCCACAAGGTGTCATATATCTATCCATAAGTTTACTAGCTAGATTATGTCCACAATATTTTTAATAAATTCTCACTTGTTTGTCCTCAAACCATCTTTATTCCACTGGAGTAAATTGTCTTAGGTAGCTCATTTATCATAGAGATGTAGAGCCATAGATATCTCACATACCACAAAGAAGTAGTGCCATAGATAGCTCGCAAACCACAAAAAAGTAGTGTCATAAATAACTTGCATATCCTCATAAAATTGTGCCTTAGGAAGCTCATATAACTACAAAAGAATGTGCCTTAGACATTCATATTTATCCTCTACAAAATCTACTAGTTAGTTTCCAAATGGTTGAGTAATGATGCCAATAAGTATTGTTTTTATTCATCTAAAAAGGTGCCTCTAAAGGCTGAACTGACTTGTCTTCTAGAGGGCCGACTAGGTCAACTTGGAGGCACAAATATAATTTAAAAATTCAAATTTTCTTTTATTTTTCAATTTCCAAAGGTGACATGACATAATTTTTTTTTCTTTTGACTCAAATAAATTCTTTTCGACTCTTTACAAAATCATAAAGACAATATACATTATGAAGACCAAACCTAGTTATAATTTCAACACTCCCTCTTAACTAGAAAGGTTTCGTAATGAATCATTGCAATTTTATCAAGTTGAAATATTCTATAAGAAAGGATCCAAATTGATAAGTATCATCAATAATATCATCATTACCAACATTGTCAAATTACCAAGGCCTTGTTAAGTAAGTTTTATCTCTCCACTATATCAGAGCAAAATGTTTGGAGGCATTCAACATGACACCACACAACGACCTCTCTGAGGCATATACTCCACCTAGGTTCCTTAGAGTATGTCCTTCATAACACCATTTACTAATTCGATGTCACAATATTTGACTTAGGAGTGCCAATCTTAATCGTTCATAGTACTTGACACAAGGAAATGTCAGTCCAATGGACCATTCTTAAACCAGGTCAATATACTTGACTTAGGGTTTTAATCCTAATTTTCCACAGTTATACATGACACATGAATTTCATTCCATTATGCTTATCCAATCTACCATTCTCCCTATTTGGTTCTATGTACTTGACATAGGGTGTTAATCCTAATTGGTCATAGTGCATGCCATGGGGAGAAAATAGGTGTCCATGCTCACTCCCTCTCAATTTGGGAGGAGTTATCCACAAGCCCAAATCATGTCTCTTCAACTACCTATTCATTCGTGGAGATCTAATGTATTTTCTCTGCACCCATCATCTCCATATCTCGAATAGTGGTATTTAATTATAATGTGCTTAGACCTTCCATCAAAAGCTATGTTTTCTAACAATCTTCATACAACTTGTAACAAAGTATCATGGTCGAGTACTGCATGCCATCAAAACATTTTACAGATCCAAACTGCTTCATAGCTAATTGCACAAGCCGCCATATATTCTACCTCTGCAGTGCTTAATGTAACAATATCCTACTTCCTACTCTTCTAAGAAACCATAGCATATCCCAAGTAGAAACAACCTCTAGTAGTACTTTTCTCATCATCTAGACTGCCAACCTTTTCCTCTAACTTATGAGTCCCTCTTTTGTCAAAAACAAATTATTGAGATCATTTTTTCTCTAATCAAACAATATTAAATTACAAGATCTTCTTTGATCATGAGACTCCTTTTTCATGTCCTTCAAAAATATGGGGTAACTCTTCTAGTTGAGGAAAATGTCTTATCATGATCCTCTCCCTCCTACTAGGGAGAATCTTCTTGCTTTCATGCTGTCATCTGTTGCATGCTAGAACTTGACTTCTCTTAGATACAATCAAGATATACTTCAGACTTCCTGCTCCTTATGCATTCCAGTCTTCTATAATTCTATAAATTCCTCTTGCTTCACTACGTTCTTCCATTTCCCTCATCTTCCATCAAGGCCTAGGTAACCCTTGTCATCAACTTGCAATCCTTAGGAGGCCATGGAAGAAAAAATATAATTAACCAAAGTACATAAGAAAGAGACTATCCAAAGGTAATAACAATAGCAGTAATCAAAGAAAGAATAGTTAGAATACTTATCTTTTGACAAAATTCAACTCCTTCTTACTCTTGGACTTCTTGAATTTATCTTGCAACTTCATCATCCTTGTCCTTAGAATCATCATGATGTCATATTATTATTGAAAAAGCTAGGATTTCTTCTTTATAGCGGAAACTATCATTCCTAAGGTACAAACCCAAGAGCTTTCTTGTTCAAACCTTCACTAGGGTTCATAGACCAACACATTTTATTATAGATTTATAAATAAAGATTTTTCCTTTTAGCCTCTTCTTAAATTGCTATGGTTTTGTAAACCCTAGACTCCCAATCTGCAAGTGGCCAAATGCCAAGACCCTAAATTCTTTATGTCATCAATTAATTAATAGTTAACCTTGACTTCATCAAGATAAGTAACCTAGCTTCTTAGAATCGTTGTATTTTATCAAGGTATATTTCAATACCCAAACACATATGGCATTGATGTTTTAGAAGTTCAAATCTCCTTAGTAACTCAACATCTTTTAGTCCAAAATCCTTGGCTTGTAATGATGAGGAAATATTAGATCTCACAAGCCGGACTTCATATTGTATTTGATCAAAAGGTTTCTTCCACAAAAGAGAAAACTTCCACAACTCTGTCTAACAAGTTCAAGTAACATCCTCCAATTGTTTGTCTTGTTGCTAATAAATTTTCCTTGTCAAGAGAGAGGAACACAACCTCTTATATAATGATTTTTCTTATCTGGGACTTAATTGTGTCCTATCACTAGCCCATATAATGTATCTTATACATGGCCTTATATGCTACAATGGAACATACGATTGTTAGTTCATACTTCATATTATTTCTTATCTTACTTTTGACAATACCTATATATGATTCCTTGATAACATAATAGATATAACATTCCATACAATGTGATTGACATAGACTTCTAAGATTACAAATCTCTAAGATAACCCTTTTGATGAACTTAGGATTCGTTAGTTGCAAGAGAAATTTGAAATGGACTTACAATTTTAGACATTAGTTGATTTTTGTCAACCTAACATTTGAGATATAGGGATAAATGATTAGACATACCTCAATATTTTAACCTTACTTGTGTTTAATTCCAATACACAATTTCTTCGCGCTGCTTCAAAAAGGTATTAAGTTAACTCATTGCAATGTCTTTTGTCTTCAACTTATCTTGTATTCATAAACTTGATCATCTTTAGATGCTATTCGATGCCACAAATTCTACACATTCTTGAATTATACTCGGGTTTGGACCTACTATAGACCTTGGCTTAGACTATTTCTTCCATAGTTCGGACTTTAAAAACCAATTTCCACAGAAGATTGGAGCTCTATCTCATCATAATTTCATAGATACTTTGGACCTTACTCATTATAAAGGAGCTTAGATAAATATCTTGGATCATTGAGAAATACCACCAAGATGTAGTTCAAACTTTGAGCACAAAGATGAATTTGACACTTTAGACAACTGTCAAGTCAATATTCAAGACAAGCTTCTAAAGGTCTCCAATAGGGTTTCTTCCACAATCTTAGAGTTTTGGATCACCAAGAAATTTTCACATAATGACAAAGATGATAATCTACAAGAATTTGTATTAGAGAACTTGGATCAATTTTAGATCTTGATAGGCCTTAGACTTCTTTCTTATCCTCAGAGAATAAGGCACAAATTTCTTCTCCTCGGCTAGGATACATACCTTAGATAAAAGTTACAGATATTGAAACATACTTGATTGTATGAACTTGTCACAGAGATAAATCATAGATAATTTTGCCCATCAACATGTACTTTATATTCTAAGCTTAGACTTATCTTTAAAACTAGCTCTTAAACCATGTTGAAATTCAATTGCAATGTTGAATTTCTGATCATGATAATTACTTCTGGTTGATATCTATGTTTTATTTTTAGAATTTACTTCATTTATTTATTTCATGAAGAAATTATACATTCAATTAAGTATAAAGAAAATAGACATCACAATGCACAAAGAGACACCAAAATTTTAGGTCAATGAACAAGGAAAACCCCAAAAAGGGGAAAACCCAATAATCCTTTCATAATATAATCATTTCCAACAAGAGAGAAATCCAAGTCATAGCCAAACTAATAAATAGACCAATTAACCAAGTTCTAAGCCATCCCTCCACCAAGCAACAAATGTCCAAATGAATTTTGTCATAGGCTTTTCCCCAAGATGCCATATATATGTGCATAAGTTTACTTGCTAGATTATGTCCACAACACTGTTCATAAAGTCCCACTTGTTTTTCCTCAAACCAACTTTAGTCCATAGGATTAAAGTGACTTAGAAAACTCATTTTCATAGAAATTTAGTGCCATATACAGCTCACATACCATAGAGAAGTAGTGCCACATATAGCTCACATACCATATAAAAGTATTGTCATAGATAGCTCGTATATTGTTTGGAAATTGTGCCTCAGGAATCTCATATAACCACAAAAGAATGTACCTCAGGCATCTAAATTTTTCCTCTATAGAAGTTGCGAGTTATTTTCCAAATGGTGGAGTAACAACGCCGATAAATAATGTTTTTCTTCATTCGTAAAGGTGCCTCTAAAAGCTGAGATGACTTGTCTTTTGGAGGGATGACTTGGTCAAATTGGGGACACAAATATACTTTAAAAATTCAATTTTTATTTTCTTTTTCAATGTCCAAATGGGACATGAAAATTATGATTTTTGACTCAAATAAATCCTTTTCGACTCTTTACAAAATATAATGACAATATACATTATGAAGACCAAACCTAGTTACAATTTCAACAATTTGGAGATTAAGTCTGTACACCCTCCTTCCTTGGGGCAGGCTTATTAAAAATGGCATAATAGATAGGCAACATGAAACCATTATAGATTTGGTACAAGTCGTATTTATAGTGTGCCTTCCATAAGATCTAATGATAAATGTGGATTGGCTTGGGGTCTTGTGCAGACCATCTCCACCCAAGTATAGGATATTCCGAATTAAAACAAAGCATATCCATAATATAAGCACTGTAATAAAAGGGGGGAATGATTCTAGTGGTTTTTCGTGCCTTAAATCTGAAGTCAAGAATTGCAGTGGCTATTTTATCAGATAATATGTTTGCCCAATCCATCACATAACTATTAACAACCGCTTCCATTAAAGGAACCATTTCAATAGTGAATTTTGCAGAATCATGCATTCCCCACATTCTAAACATCATTGCTCTAGCATAACAGTAAGGAGATGCCAGCGAATCGACAGAGTACTTACTTGATGATTCATGTTTGTGCTTTGTGGGATTCTGTCTCCATTGCTTAATTGGGTCCAATTCGGTCTTGTTCTCTGCTGCGAATTTCTCCAGAAAGACTCTATTGTATGTCTTTTCAGGTGTAGGTAAATGATACATCTTTCTTAAGTCATCAGGCAGAAATGAACTAAAACTTCTTCTATCACTTGTGCAAAATGTTCTATTTGTTACTGGAATTTCCTCAACCACCCATCTGATCACATCAGTGTATGGAAGAATTTTCTCCCGTGCTACTATCCTTTGCAAATATGAGTCGGCTAAATCTTTTAGGGAAGCTTCTGATTTATTAGTTGAGCCTGCATTAGCTTCTTCTGACACTTCCTCCAACTCCTCTACTTCAATTAAATTGTAGATACTTTGCCAACTTGTATTTCCAAGGCCAAGACACGTAGTGTCTGAAATAAAACCCTTTTTTCTTGGTCCTGGATCACTGGTGGGCTGCACTGTTGTTGCAGGAGCAGTTGTTGTCGCGGATCTCTTGGATTTCTTTCCCATTTGGTTTGAATTTGTTCTTTCAGCGGAGTTCTGCACAAGGAATGAAACCAACGTGATACAGAGAATAGGTAGTATGAGCCAATATGAAATAATTATATCAATTAGCGAATAATGAAAGATTATAGTGAAGCTGCCGCAGATACAAGCTAAGGGAAGATCTCGGCATAACTACTTCATTAATTGGCCGCTTAAACTGTCAATCATGGTAAAGTAGTTTTAAATACCCATCATATCATTTATATGTCGAATAATTGATTCAAGCGTGACTTGGATTTTTGGCGGATAATCATAAGTAAATCGCAATCAGTGATTGGTAACGTGAATGGGAAGGCTTTAACAATAATCCAAAATAATGCATGCAATCCTTTTTAAATATGTTTTGAAACTCGCGCCTTAATTTAATGTATCGCAATCGAGGATGGGCTTGGGTCATATTACTTATGTCATTGTAAAATCGTCGATCGTCGATGAAGATACACCTTATCGCATCGGGAGATTTAAAGGTGTCATAAACATGCGTTGTGTTACATCCTCCGATTGCCGATGGCGATATCGCATCGGAGAAATAAGGGAGGGTCTTTCATTATAGTTGTTATTTTCCTCTCCCGATATCTGATAGTTGTTTGCTTTTCAGATCGGAGTAAGTCAATGGGTGCATGCATTATGCTTTCTTTATTGTTGCGATATGTGATCTGGCGATCTCTTTATCGCAATAATAAAGAACTTTATATTTATTTGCAAGACCAATTTCATTATAGTTCAAAAGGTTTATAATATAACATTTCTATTGGACCTTTTGATGAAGAATTTTCTAATGATGAGTTAATACCAATTTATTCACACATCTATGTTTAAAAGGGACCCATTTCGTATTATGATTTTAAAGAAAAAATTTATGAAATGGGGGGTTGTTGCAGAGCACAACAATTGGCGATTCACTGGGAGAAATAGTTATCTCTGAGAAATGTTGAAATACTTAAACTTTCTTTATTTGGAAATCTCATCTAAGAGGAGAATTCTAATATAACTAGGTATATATAAATTCTGAATATAATAATAACTATTTCTGCTATTTTCTTCTCTTGTTAAAATTAAATACATTCTAAGTTTTTAAATTAGCCTTAATTGGTTGATAATGATAAAACAAAAAACTTTTCCAACTTAGCTTTATAATGACTCCTTTGTCATAGGTAGAGCCTCTGCTGCCAGCAAACGTTTATAGTCTCGACAGGGATACCTTTTAACCATTTGATCATTCATTATCCCATCCATTTCAGAGTATAATTAAAAGAATGAATCCAAAAACATGCCTTCATATTTTTGTATCACTTTTTCTTTTTTTTACTTATTTTGTAAGATAAAAAGTCATTGTCCTAGTTGGGTGGCCAGCTGTTTGACAATGCCATTCACTGGTTGTAATTTAACTGAACAAGCTGGCTCGTGATGAGACCCCTTGTCTTACAATTATAATCCATTACCCTATTTTGATATGCAGTATTGGTAATGTCAGTTGAACTATTTCCCAATGATCATGGTAAGCAGGCTTGTAATAAGACCTCTTATCTTTTATATCAAATATATTTTAGAATTACACTCTGAGTAATCATAAACTTTGATGAATGGGATGAACAATTTTCTCCTTAAGAGAATATGGATGACAGGGTAAGAGTTAAAGATGCTAAGATTGAATGAGTTTCTGTTTTGTATTGATAAGCTTTCTCAGGCTGCTTAAAAACATTAAAATGATTTACAGTGCTTCTAAATCTTGAGAAGATTTTACAAAAATAAAATGGGGTTTTAGAATCTAAATATACCTAATTTCCTAGAAATTCTCCTTTTGTTTAAGGCTTCCATTTTTAAAAGTAAATATTAGAACTATTTATTTTGAGAAACTTTTTTCAGTATAGTAAAGACCAATGGAAGGCATCTTACAACTTTATTTTCCCAAAATCCTAAACTATGCACACAAATTTTGCTTAAAATTGAATATTTACAAAGGGAGAAGGGGTTAACTCCTCAATTGAAGAATTTTTTCAAGATAAGGCCATTAACAGGAAGAGAATCTCTCTTACATGATAGATCTTGCAATATGAAAGTAGAAGGGCCTATCTTCTCATTGATTTGAAATGGTCCAAGCCACATTTTCTAGAAC
>APFE031573985.1:0-29515 GCA_000404065.3 Pinus taeda | reverse complement strand
AAATGGAGGAACAATAAATTACTCTGGAAAGTGCCATAATATCAAGCTATCGATGTGGGAATATGTATTGACTAGCCCGATGTTTTCCATTGCAATGGCAGGTGCTGATGTTGTACTAGGAGTCCAATGGCTACAATCCTTGGGTACAATAGCTTTTAATTTTCAAGAACTTTTCATGAAATTTTCTGTGGAAGGAAAGGAAGTTGAATTAAGGGGTATTGCAGGGAAACCAGGAAAGATAATCAGCTCTAATGGTATGACAAAGCTTCTAAAAAAGGAACAAAGAGGTGTAATTGCACAATTATGTTCGCTAGATGTTTCCACATCGGAATCATCTCTTTCTCCAGATCTCCAAAAAGTCCTGGACAATCATTCCAAGGTATTTGAGACTCCCAAAGGTCTCCCACCTATGCGTGATCATGATCATGCTATTCATCTAATTCCAGGAAGTGTTCCTCCAAACATCAGGCCGTACAGATATCCATATATCCAAAAAAGTGAAATTGAACGTATGGTTGCAGAAATGCTAGAGGCTGGTATAATTCAACAGAGTCAAAGTTCTTTCTCAGCTCCAGTAGTATTGGTGCACAAGAGGATGGATCATGGCGCATGTGTCTGGATTATAGGGAGCTCAACAAGCTCACTATTAAAGATAAGTTTCCCATTCCTGTCATTGATGAATTACTGGATGAATTGCATGGATCAATTTACTTAACCAAGTTGGATCTTCGTTTAGGATATCATCAAATTAGAATGAAGACTGAAGACATTCCGAAAACAACATTTAGAACTCATGGGGGTCATTATGAATTTTTGGTCATGCCTTTTGGCCTTACCGATGCACCCTCAACATTTCAAGGTTTGATGAATTCAATTTTCAAACCATTCCTTAGAAAATTTGTGTTAGTATTCTTTGATGATATACTAATCTACAACAAGTCTTGGAAGGATCATGTTGAACATGTTGAGAGGGTGCTACAACTATTGGAGGGAAAACAATTATATGCAAAAAGATCCAAATGTTTCTTTGGAGTACAAGAGGTGGAATATCTGGGTCATATTGTATCTCATGAAGGAGTTAAGGTAGACCCTAGCAAAATTAAATCCATTAAGGAATGGAAAATCCCCACATCATAAAGCATCTGCGAGGATTTCTCAGGTTGACAAGGTATTATCACAAGTTTATTAAGAATTATGGGAGAATAACAACACCTCTAACAACACTATTGAAAAAAGATGCATTTTCATGGACTCAGAACCAACAAAGGCCTTCAAACATCTTAAAGAGGCAATGTGCCAAGCACCGGTCTTAGCTACACCGGACTTCACAAAAACATTTATTGTGGAATGTGATGCTTCAGGAAATGGAATTGGTGTTGTTTTAATGCAAGATGAAAGACCCATTGCTTTTGAAAGTCGTCCAATCAAGGGAAAGTTTTTTAGAAAAGCTATTTATGAGAAGGAAATGTTGGCAATACTCCATGCACTTAAGAAATGGCGACCCTACCTAATGGGAAGACACTTCAAGTAAAAACGGATCATGATAGCCTTAAATACTTTTAGAACAAAGATTATCCTCTGAAGAGCAAAAAATGTGGGTCACAAAGATGTTGGGTTATGACTTTGAAATCATCTACAAAAAAGGGAAGCAAAATGTGGTGGCAGATGCACTCTCAAGAAAGGATGAGGATGTGGAAGCATTGTTGTGTGCCATTTCTATTATCCACCAGATTGGATAAATGAAGCAAGGGAGGAATGGAAGAATGACGAAGAACTGTGGGCACTTATTCAAAAGCTACAACAAGATTCCAGTACATCTGATACATTTAGCTCGAAAAATGATTCATTATGGTACAAAGATCACTTATACCTCTATAAGAATTCCCAACTAAACAAAAAATTCTTATGGAATTGCACACTTCTCCATAGGAGGGCACTCAGGATTTTTAAAAACTTACCACAGGGTTAAGAAGGAATTTTTTTGGGATGGCCTTAAATCAGATATTCAAAATTTTGTGGCGGAATGTTTGGTTTGCCAACAAAATAAAGTTGAAACAATTAAGACACCGGGTCTATTACAACCTTTATCCATTACAAGCCAACGTTGGGAGGAGGTTTCAATGGATTTTATCATAGGTTTACCCAAGTCTGAGGGAAAGAGTGTCATCATGGTGGTAGTTGACAGACTTAACCAAGTATGCACACTTTTGTGCATTATCACATCCATTTAAAGCCAGTACAGTTTCTACTGCATTTATGGAAACAATTCAAAAGCTACATGGAAACCCAAAGATTATTGTAAGTGACAGAGATCCCATTTTCACTGGAAATTTTTGGACAGAATTATTTTCTTGTCTTGGTACTCAGTTAGCTCATAGCTCATCTTATCATCCTCAATCTGATGGGAAAACTGAGATAGTAAACAAATGTTTGGAAGGATATCTTCGTTGCTTTGTATCTGATAAACAGACACAATGGGTCAAATGGTTGCCTCTGGCTGAATGGTGGTATAACACTTCCTTCCATACAGCAACAAAAATGACCCCATTTATGGCACTTTATGGATATCAACCACCATCCATCACATCATATTTAAGAGAAAATTCTAAGGTTCAAGCAGTGGAACATCACATCGAACATCAACAACAAGTCCTCCAACTCTTAAAGGATAACCTCGTGTTGGCACAAAATAGAATGAACAACAGGCAGATCAGATCAACATTGCAGCGAAAGAAGTTTTGTTGTAGGTGATTGGGTATCTACGGCTACAACCATATAAGCAAATGTCCCTCAAGCAAGCTAAGAAGGATAATAAATTATCACCAAAGTATTATGGTCCGTACAAGGTGTTGCAAAAGATTGGTACTATGGCATACAAATTGGAGCTTCCTGCAGCTTCTCGATTGCACCAGTTTTCCATGTTTCATGTTTAAAGAAGGTTATAGGCGACAAGCTCCCAGTTCAAACAATATTCCAGAACTTGACAAGGAAGGAAAAATTATATTGGAACCGGAAGCAGTCACAGAAACAAGAACTCGACAGCTACGAAATCGATCAATTTCGGAGTATCTTATCAAGTGGAAGAACTTATCTGCTGAAGATTCCACATGGGAGGATGAGAATTTTATACAGAAAGTATCAGACTAATCAAGCGTTGAGGACAATACTTTTTGAAGCGAGGGGCATGTTGGGTCCTATAATACTAGTGATTACCCCATTACTATTGTAGTTATACCCCTTATTAATATTGTTGTGCCCCTATTGCCCCCATATTGTTATTACTGTGCCCCATAGAATCCCTCTATTGTTATTTTTGTGGCTTTATATTTTATTGTTAGGTCGGATAGATTATATTGTGACTCCTTAGACTCCTATATATAGAAAGGAGGTTTTATCATTTGAATCATCCAAGAATTGTTCATTTATGTAATGTAAAGGAGGTTGCCCCCTCGAAGAGGCTGAATTCTAAGGCATTGATCTATATTTTCTATCTTTTCTTGAGCTAGTTTCATAACAAAAACATCATGGATTTTCACTATCGGAGGTAGTGCAAGTCTGTAGGCCACTGGTCCAATCCTCTCAAGGATCTTGAAAGGCCCACAATACTGAGGTGCCAACTTCGCACATGACTGAATCCTCAAGGAGATATTCTTAGGATTGATTCGTAAATACATATGTTCCCGAAACTGAAACTCCTTAAAAGACCTATGATGGTTTGCACAACATTTTTTCCTATTCCGTGATGCCTTTATATTCTTCTTGATAAATTGTATTTCATGTTCCATTTCTACCAAAATGTCTAGTGCAATCTATACCCTGTTCACTAGATCACTCCAACTGATAGGAGTATTACAACTCCACCCATAGATTGCCTCAAACAGGCTCATCCTCAGTGAATCATGATACCCATTGTTGTAAGCAAACTAAACCAGTGGAAGATACACTTCCCACTTTCGTTTTTGATGCATCACATACATTCTCAACATGTCCTCCAAAATCCTATTGACCATGTATGTCTGTCCATTTGTCTGTGAATGATAAGTTGTGATGAAGGCCAACTCTATACCCAAACATGCAAATAACAATTTCCAAAACCTGGAAGTGAACTTAGCATCACTGTCTGACAATATTCTTCATAACACCATGCAACCTCACGATATCTCTGATGAATACTTATGCTTCATCATTAATTGAAAAAGTAGACTTCACGGGAATGAAGTGTGCTACCTTAGTCAACTTGTCAGCCAAAAACCTAATAGAATCATGTTGTCTAGATGTCCTAAACAAACCTGTAATGAAATCCATGGAAATGACCTCCCATTTCCACTCTAGAATAAGAATCAGCTATAGTAATCCACCTGGATGCTTACACTCTGCTTTTACTTGTTGACAATCCAAGCATCTTGCAACAAAATATGCCATTTGTTTCTTCAGATTCAGCCAGTAGTATAGTTTTCAATGTATTATGATATCTCGAATGACCTAAATATGGATTAACATGAAATTTCCTCAAGATGAGCTTCTTGAGCTCATTGTTGTCCAACACATAGATCATGTCCCTAAATTTGACCAAACCATCTGTCGGATGATAGCCCACATCCTTATCACCTGTACCCTGTTGTAACTTGTACCTAAGATCCCTATACCTTTCATCATGTTGTCCCACCTCCAAGATCCAAACTTGTAGATATGTCTCATGAGAAATCATAGTTTTTATATGATTTTCTTGTACTCTTTTGCTAAGAGCTTCTACAACCCTGTTTTATTTTCCTTTGATGTAACTAATCTCGAAGTCAAACTCACTGATCATGTCCAACCACTTAGCTTTCCTAGCATTCATACTCGGTTGGTCAAACAAGTATCCCAATCCATTGTGATCACTCATCAATATGAACCACCTACCAAGAAGATAGTGTCTCCACATCTTCAAAGCATGGATGATTGTTTCCAACTCAAGATCATGTGTCACATCATTCACCTCGTGCTCATTCAGTTTCCTTGATTCATAACATACCACATGTCCTTCCTACATCAAGAATTCACCAAGTCCTCTTTTACACGCATATATACACACCACTGACTCTTTATATGTATTTGTAATCTTTAGAACTTCAGCATTTGTCAACAATTGTTTCAACTTCTCAAAACTTGTTGCACATTCCTATGTGCATTCAATTTTTTTACCTTTCCACTACAATGATGTGATAGGATAAGAAATCTATGAGAACTTCCTGATGAACCTCCTATAATAACCCGCTAATGCCATGAATGATCTGAACTCATCCACATTCCTAGGAGTTTACCATTCCATGATAGATTTTATCTTTTTCGGATCTATTATTATGCCTTCCTTGGAGACAACATGCCCCAAGTAGTGTACCTTTGTCTAAAAGAAACTGTATTTAATAAGCTTGGAATACATATTATGATCTCTTATCAATCTCAACACTTCTGCTAAGTGTTCGACATGTTCTTCCTCATTCTTATAATATATCAATATATGATCAATGAATACAATAACATATGTGTCCAAATAAGGATGCAATACAGTATTCATCAAGCACAGAAAAGTAGATGGAGCATTAATCAAATCAAAATGAACTAAAAAACTCATAATTCCCATACCTAGTATAGAAAAAAAAATATTGTAGATGTCCTCTTCTTTAATGCGTACCTGATGGTATCCTGGTCTCAGATCAATCTTCGAGAACATTGCTGGTCCCATCAACTAGTCAAACAAATCATCAATTCTTGGCAATGGATACCTGTTCTTGATGGTTACATTTTTCAACTGTTTGTAATCAATGCATAACCTAAGAGTACCATCCTTCGTCTTTACAAACAAAATTGGTGCACCCCAATGCGACACAATTTTCCTGATGTATCCTTTATCAAGCATTTCCTTCAACTGCAATTTCAATTCCACTAGCCCTAGTGTGCTCATCCTATATGGTGCTTTTGATGTTGGTGTTTCTCCTGGTACCAACTCAATAGCAAATTCCACTTCTCTGTGAGGAGGTAACTCTGGAATCTCTGTAGGAAATACTTGTTGAAACTATTTTAGAATTGGGTAACTATTCAATATTTCTTCATCCTCAACATCCTTATATTTATCACCGGAAATATGTACTGCAAATAACACACACCCTTTCCTACAACCGTGCTTGGTTTGCATAATTGTAACCATTCTGATTGATGTTGCCTTTTTCTTACCCTACAAGATTCTTTGCTCTCCATTGTCATCCAAGCATTCAATAGCCTTATCATAACATTCCACCTTATTCTTGTGAAGATACAACCAATCCATACTTTATAGTATATTGTACGAACACAATGGAAGTACATTTAGATGTGCTATTTTAGGCATACCATTTAGTTCAAATGCACAAGCTATTACCCAATGATGAACTTTTTTCTTTGTACCTATAGCCAACTGCACTAACCAAGATTTTGCATGTACTTCTTTATTCAAAGCACACTTATCCACCAGGTCAAGGTTAACACAACTATAATTAGATCCAAGGTCAATCAAAATAAAAACAACTTGATCACAGAGCTTAACGTCCATCTCAATAATGGATGTCTAGTGATCTCTCTTCTTGTTATCCAATGTTGCATAAATATGAGGAATACTCTATCAAACATCCCCCACTGTCTATGCCTCTTGAGCACTATAGATATGTGATATAACACCCTGATGTTGCAGACAATCTCTTCGACAGTGATCCTTTCCACAAGTCCAACAATGTAAAGGCTTCCTGCCATCACCCTTGTTCTATTCCTCAGATTGAAATCCATGCTCTCTGTCATATGTATTGAACTTCTTAGGCAGTGTTACATTCTCTTTTTTACCAGTGTCCTAAGGTCTTGTTCACTTCTTATCCCATTTTTCTTTATTCTTCTCATTACCTTTCCAATCCTACTTAGTCTCGTAACCTTGCTTCGATTTCTCATAATAATGCTTTAGTTTTCTGATGGCTTCCTCCAACAATCTAGGATCACCAAAATGGATTCTATCTTTGAATGTTGTCAGAAACCCACTAATGAATCACTGAATCTTCACCTTATCCTCCTTAAGATGAGGTGCATTCCTCAGTAACTCCAAGAATCTAATAGTGTACTTCTCATCAGTCATGGATCCCATCTTCAGCTTATAGAAATCTCTTGCCCTGTCATCATAATATCTCTCTAATAGATACTTCTTCCTGAAAAGTCTCACGAAATCACTCTAAGTCAACTCCTCTTCCTGAGTGCCCCAGGCGTTCTTTACATCTTCCCACCAAATGTCTGCTTTACCCTTAAGGCTAAACGTAGCTATTTTTACCTTCATGTTCTTTGAGTAATCATGCAATTTGAAGAACTTATTTATCCCATGAAACCATGCTTCTACATCTTGTGAATTCTTCATTTATCCATCAAATGTAGTTGGATTTTCTTTCTTGAACTCATCTGGAAAATATCCCCTCTCACTCCTCTCGTAAGGGTGATAGCGATGATCACCATGGTACCTGTTTGAACTGGCACTAGAGTAAATCACATGTCCACTGCCTCATTCATTAGGTGTATTCAATAACCTTCCATCTCTAATGGTATCATCTTTGTCCAACTTGTGCCCACTATGAGACCTACTACTATATGCTCCATTATTTTTTTCCTCCTGCCCATAACTAATCATAAGTGGTCCCTGTCTTTCCAAGTGTGACAAAATCTGAAGAATACCTACATGGACTTCTGCTTGTTTATACCGCATCCTTGCAAGTCTCTCTTGTGAATGAATGATTTAGTCATTATCTGATTTAAAACTACTTAGTTATGCCTCCAAACTTCTCCAAGCGTCTGCTATATCAGGAGAGTGCCCATCACCATGTTGCTCATCTGATCTATAGGAAGAGTCTCATGAACTACAGTCTACCATTTTGCTATTCATCTTTGATCTTATACCTACAAGATATCATGTTAGATAAACCAAACATAAACATACCAACGTACCTTAGTGTAGGTCTGGGGAGGATATCTTGTCTGCAAGATCAACTCGATTAACACAATATATATATATATATACTGACATCATCTCAATCATTATCCTAATTACCGTGCATGATGTCACAACTATAACATCGACTAGGTACAATGCATGCATATAAAACTGACATGCATTCACGACAACACATCCTAACAACAAATTCAACTTCTACATGACCACACAACTACAACAATGACCATCACCATGCATACACACCAAGCACATATACAATCTAAACACATGCATGGAAAACACAATCCCCCATTCAGTCCAAGGGGTGAACCATGCTCTAATACCAATCTGTAACACCATCCTCCCACACTTACCCAGGCTAACCAATCCACTGGGTAAACATGTGATGAAGAGTTACTATGATACGATTCAGCTCTCCAACTATAGTTAAGGAAGTGGAATCGACAAACCAAAATAAAATTGACCTTCCTCGAGAGCTATAAAACCCCCAGAGGCTAACCAACCACTCCAGGTGCCCAAACCTTGAGTTAAATTTCTTTTTAACTGAACTAAACCACTAGTTTCTCCCATTACAAGCCCTCCATGCAACTAAAACCCTCTAGTCTCTCCCGCAACAAGGTCTCCATGCGACAACAAACTTTTTCAACTAGTTATGTACTAGCGATCGTGGGATTTAAGCCACTTTTTTAGGGCTAGGACGTAGGCCTCTGCTCAAAACTTGATGAAACACCCAAAAGTGATAATTAACAAGAAGACAAGGCCTGTAACGCAAAACTTGAACAAGGACCTAACCTAACTCATCCTAACCATGACAGAAAATTCGTCAAACACATCATGAACATGTAACGTACAGGTCATAAATACACATTTGAACATAGAGAGCTCATACTTATCTGAGAATCGTCAATAAGGTCTGATGCCCTCTCACAAGTGGTTGCATTATCATCTATTAGGTCATTCATTCATTAACATTTTATATACTAACCAAAACGTGATGGGAGACACAACTCAAATATGTCAATAACCATGCGTGTAACCAGCATATAATGAGATAAATAAAAATAATAAAGAAACCATCATAGCCACATGATAACAAGTACATTTATGCATAGAACATAAGAGGAAAAGAGCTCTTATTAACATATGCAAATCCAACCAAGTCAAGGACTTCCATGTACCACCCGACCATAGACTGGGCTGAACCAAATATTTCTTTCAAGCAATGACCCTCGTACCATATTCCAAGCATGAATGTGGGATCTCATTGATCAATCCAAGAAAACCAAACTAGGGATTCCAAAGGCCAAACCACTTCAACCCTCAACCAGTGATTCCACCTCATGGTCGGACATCACTAACCATCACCAGATCAATCTCTATCCAAGGTGTCCAAGGCTCCAGAGTGTTTGTTCCAACTTGGCTTCTAGAACTAGTAACTCAACCCAAAACTGCTACCGAGCTCTAAAGCGTTTGTCCAACCAAGGCTTCCAAGAATAGTAACTCAACCCAATATTTTATAGGGCTTCTAGAGAATTTGTCTAACCAAGTCTCTAGGAACTAGTAACTCAACCCATAACCATAAGGTACATGAGAACGAACCAAAAAGAAAAAGGTAAAACCCACAACACCATGGATATCCAGGAAATGGTAAGGCTAGGAAAAACCACTGTCAATCTAGGAAATCCTCCATGCCAATGATAGATCATAACCAAATAACCACATGCATATGTCATGGATGCCAAAAATAGCAAGGAAATCATACATGTGACTATGTACTTGCAAGAAAAACCCATTGTAGTTGTTGATCCCAATGTTCCCTTACACTCTCCTACTTTTCCTTTTGCCTTCTCGCTCCAAATCAAAAGTATGCCACAATGCTCCATGATCCAAATTTAAACAGGAATGAAAAAAAGTATAGATATAACCATAATTGCAAAGATGCAACAAAAATTACACTTAATTTCATTAATATCAAATACTGAAATATACCTATAAACAGAATGGAAATAAGGCTAGCTTGGGTGATGGTAGCTTATCTCTGAGAAGAGATGTGGCAGCTACATGCCTCTAAAATGTGTTATAATGAGGCTCAAAGGCCTATCTATTATTGAGAAACAATTGGAAACCCTAAACATCCAAAACCTAACCCTAGGAGATGAAGCGCCAAACTATGGGCCCTGTTTGGGTAAATTAGTACATCAATTTCCTGAGGTTATATCTTTGGCATATGATCTCCATTTGTCAGTCACAATACCTCGTTAGAAATATCTATCTGAGGAACACAACTTTTGAGTAGCTAACATGGGTTTATGACGTTGTTTAGGGCCTCAAAATGACTCCGAAAGTTGAAGACCCGAAAAACTGCCAAAAATAGTAAAATGTGCTACAATTAAGGAAACTGAAAAACTGAAAGAGATAGTGGTGGGGGTCAAAGTGGAATAGGCAAGTGGCCACCAACATCCACCTGGATCAATCCTCTCTCCTTAGGAGGCAATGGTCCCCATTTCATTGAGTTCCTCCATGAGATTGGGAAACTTTTGCTAAACTTGGTCCCTAGTGAGCCACCTGTCTTGGTGTAGGAGTTGGCTAGCTTTGACAACCCGATATAGTTGGGTCTTCTGTTGGTGAGTGTTCTTGACATGTGTGTCTATAATAGGATCAATTTTAGTTTGTTCCATACAATCTGAGTTTAACTCTATTGGTGTGAGTTGTTTTGCAATATCTAATGTGTCCAGTAATGGTGGGAAGTATGGTCGAAGGTGGTCCACATTGAACATTGGGTGCAGGCCAAGGAATGGGGAATTGTTGAGCTCAAAAGAATTGTCTCCCATAGCCTTGGTAATGGCATAAGGACAATATCGAAATGGTCCAAGCTTCTGATGGGCTCCGGTAAGGCATTATTTTTGCAAATGCAACCAAACTTTGTCACCCACCAGAAACTTGTGTGGCACCCGATGTTGATCATGTCGTTGCTTGTACTTGGCATTTGACTTCTCTAAGATGTCATGAACCTGCCAATGGATGTGTTGGATGTGTTTAATAAATTTGGTTTCTTTATCAGCCTCAAACAATACATGTGTGGATTCTGTCTATGTAGTCGCATGAGGCATGGAAACATCAATCATACACAATGGTTGAAATCCTAGACCCACTTGAAAGGAACTGCGACCAGTTGAGCTATGGAGAGCTTTGTTATATTGTGTTGCACATATGGAAGACTCTCATCCCTGGTTCAAGGATTCTTAGAGTTGTACATGTGGAGTATGTGCACTATCATCCTATTAACGACCTTCATCTGGCCATAAATCTGGGGATTAAAGGAAATCGACTTGGTGAGATTGGTATCTAATAGTGTCTAGAGGCTTGACCAGAATGTGCTTAGGAACCTGCTATCCTAATCTGATATAATGGTCTGCTTGATCCTAAAATGTATCCATATTCATTCAAAGAAGAGTTTGGCAGTGTCCTTTGTAGTGATACTCTTCTTGCAGGCTGCCAATATAGCCATCTTAGAAAATCTATCCATGACCACAAATACACAATCACTACCATACTTGGTAGAAGGGAGGCCAAAGATATAGTCCATGGATATTGATTCCCACGATTGGTTGGGAGTAGGCAGAGGAGTGTACAAGCCTTGCTTCTTGATGGTTGGCTTGGCGATGGCACAGGTAGTGCAGGATCTAATATATTTCCCAACATCCAATTAGATTTTGGGCCAATAAAATTAATTTTGTGATACAACCACAATTTTCTCCACACCTAAGTTTCTTGTGACTCGACTGTAGTGTGCCTCCCAAATCAGCTTGGCATGCTCACTTGAAGGAACACAAAGGTGGCCCAGTTAGCATAATAATGCGTCCTGGAGGTGGAAATCAGGAACTTGCTTTCCATCTACTAGCATCTGGTATGTGGAGGTGAACTCTATATCATTTTTGTATAATTGCAGCCATCCAGAGGTCTTGTGACCACAAGAGTTGAGAATAATAGTTAGTCCTACAATTGGGGGCCGACTTAGGTATTTAGAAACATGATTGGTGTTTCCCTTTTTGTATTTAATGTTCAAGTGGAATTTTTGTAGATATGTAGACCACTTCTGATGGCGATCATTCTAAAACTTCCCTTGTGTCTATATAAATTGAAGAGGTCAGTGATCAGTGTGGATGACTGTCTCCTTCCCTATAATGAAGTGCTTCCATTGTCGGCAAGCCTTCATGATGGAATACATCTCTTTATCATAGGTGGGGTACTTGCGAATTGTATTGGAAAGTGACTCACTATGATAGGCCACCAGATGCCCGTGTTAGGTGAGGACTCAACCAATAGCATAGTCTGAGGCATATGTCTTGGTTTCAAATGTTGTTGCAGGTTTGGCACTGTGAGTACAGGTGTAGAGCAGAGGCGATGCTTCAACTCAACGAACGCCTTCTGTTTGGACTCAGTTCAGGAAAAAATTTCATTCACCCAGTCCTTAGTAATCTAACTCAAAGGCCAAGTCATATGGGCTAATCCCAACACGAACCTCCAATAAAAAATTGCAAGGCCCAAAAAGTTTTGAAGCTTCGTTAGAGTGGTCGAGGCTGGCCAGTCTCAAATGACTTGGATATTGGTTGGGTCCACATGTACGCCATGCTCATCTATGTTGTAACCCAAGTATTGGACTTGGCTCATGCCAAAGGCTCATTCCTCCAAGTTGGCACACAGTTTGTGTTGTCGAAGGGTTTGAAGGACCTGTTGAATGTGTTGCAAGTGTTCTTCCCAACTCTTGTTGAAGATGAGGATGTCGTCCAGATAAAACACCACGAACGAGTTGGTGAAGAGCCACAAGATGTCATCAATTACCCTCATAAAAGTAGCAAGGGAATTTGTCAACCCAAAGGGCATAACCAACCATTCAAAAAGGCCTTCCTTGGATATAAAGGAAGTCTTCCATACATCTGTGGGCTCTATTGGAACTTGGTGATAACTAGACTTCATATCGATCTTGATGAAATACTTGGCCCCCTTGATTTGGTGCAGCAGGTCATTAATTAATGGGATTGGATACATGTTCCTCATAGTGATTTTGTTTAGTGCCCGATAATCAACGAAGAGCCTCCAAGTCCCATCCTTCTTCTGTACAAGTACAATTGGGCTCCCATAAGGCGAGGAACTTGGTCAGATGTTCCCTTTCTACAGTAATTCTTGTATTTTCCTCTTGATCTCTTCATTTTCCAGAATGGAGCGGCGCTATATTGTCCCGCTGGGTAGAGGTGCTCCAAGAGTCAGATCAATTGAATGCTTGACCTGACAATGCAAGGGTATCCATGTGGGTGAGGAGAAGATGTCCTTGTATGCTTCCATGATTGTATCCACCTACTTTTCCTACTTGGAGGGACCCTTCCCTAGGGCCATGGTTGTGGCTACAACCTTCCCCTTACTTTGAGAGTGGATTAGAAAGAAAACAAATTTCCCAGTCTGGGAGATGACCTTACTGCATTGCTGAGCAGAGATCAAAGAGATGATAGTAGGTGGGGCCACCTCCGGTATTATGTATAACTTAGTACCCAAAGAAATAATAACATAGTGAGGTCTAGACTCATATACAACATGTCTCTTCTATAACTATGGTTGTCCTAATGATACATCACAAACTTCAAGAGGAGAAACATCACACAATACCTTATCCGTGAAGGGCTTGATGCTGTAGGGAAGGTGGCACTTATGGCTGATGCAAAGATCTCGTCCTTGGTGAAGTCACCTGATGGTATACAATTATGGATGTGCTATAATCGATAGGCCCAGCTGCTTCACGAGATCTGTTGAAATGAGGTTCTTTTGGCTCTCGTTGTTGACAATGAACTCCAGCGAAGAACCCTTCACCCACATCTATGAGTGGAATAGGCACTCCCCCTCTTCTGGATCTTGGTGGTGGCCACAGTGCACTGAGCTCCGTGTCAATAATATGCTTCCATTTTTCATTCCCCTTATCGAGTTTGACTCTAAGTCAGAACATGCTTCAGACTCAAAAACCTTCATCTCGGCCACTAGTGACTGCTTGGCCCGACACTCACTTGTGTTGTGAGTGGATCTCTTACGGAACTCAAATCACTTTCTCGTGTCCTTCTTTGTCTTTGTGATGTTGTTCTTTGCTTGCAGCCTCGATGGGTTATCTTGGGTTGCCCTGCCTTAGCTTTTCCCTTTACTCTTCAGTTTGGGGGCACCTTTCCCTTACTTTGGATTCGCATATCCAAAGTCTCGCTTTTTCTGTTTAAGCTTCTTCTCAATCTTGACAGCGTATCGGTACATTGTGTTGAGCGAGGAGATGTCTAGGAACTCCATCTCATCCTGGATGTACCTGTGTAGGCAGTCGTGTTACTTGAGTACCAAATGTTTCCCAAAATCCTTGATACCCAAATTTGTACGAAGGATATGAAAAACATTGGTAAACTACGGCACGTCTTGGTCCCCTCCTTGTCGTAGTGTGGTCCACTTTATGTATTTATCTTCATAGCTCCCAAAAAGGCAATACTTCTACTTGATGGTGTCCTAGAACAAATCCCAAGCGGGTGCGACTGAAAATAGTGAGGGCGTACTTTCATCCTTCTGCTCATAGTAGGCTTCCCACCAGTCCTTGACGTGGGGGGCAGCTTTGAGAAGAGAAAAAGTAATATTTTCCTGACTGGAAAAATCATGAACAAAAAAATATCCTTCTAGTAGATTTAACCATTTATCTACGACCTATGCATTTATCTGACCCTAAAATATGGGAATTTCAAAGTTAAATTGTACCTTAAAGGGTGTGGTGCTTCCAGAGTAGCTATTGGAAGTAGATGTGTCACCCTTGGGTAGCCGCTGAAGGATCTGGGAAAATTTGTCCATCATTGCGTTCCTCTGTCACTCGAGGACTTCTTTGAGCAAGATTTTGAAAGGATCTCCTACCCCCTCATCTTTCTTTTCTTCCCTCATGGGAGGCTGTCAGGATTTGTGAGGTTGGTCTTGCAAAGGTTCGACCAGTTGAAGCCCTAACTCCTTATATCCCAACCTTGTTGAGGACATGCAAATAAAAACAAAGAAAGAGCAAACCGCTCTGATACCACTGATTCGAATTTAAACAGGAACACAAAAAATTACAGAGATAACCATAAATACAAAGATGCAACATAAATAACACTTCATTTCATTAATATCAAATACTGGAATATACTTACAAACATAATGGAAATAAGATTAGCTCAGGTGATGGTAACTTATTTCTGAGAAGATATGTGGTAGCTACATGCCTCTGAATTGTGTTACAATGAGGCTCAAAGGCCTATTGTTGAAAAAAAATGGGAAACCCTAAACATCTAAAAACCCTAACCCTAGGAGATGAAACGCCAAACTATGGGCCTTATTTGGATAAATTGGTACATTAACTTTCCGGGGTCGTAGCTTTGGCATATGATCTCCATTTGACATGCACAATACCTCATTAGAAATATCTATCTGAGGATTACAACTTTCAAGTGTCCAACATGGGTATAACATCATTTAGGGCCTCAAAACGGCTCTGGAAGTTCAGGACCCAAAAAATTTCCAAAAATAGTAAATTGTGCTACAATTAAGGAAATTGAAAAACTGAACGAGATAGTGGTGGGGTTCCAAGTGGAATAGGCGGGTGACCACCAACATCCGCTTGGATCACTCGAGGAGTGCTCCAAGAAACTCTAAGTGTGCAAGAGTATGAGAGAGAGAATAGAGAGAGAGAGCTCTACGCTAAAACTAACAAAAAGCTAGGAATTGATCCTCATAACCCTTTTTATTAATGAGACCTCTATTTTCTTCATTTTCCATTATTTTCCTTAATTTTTCTCCTCACATGAAACCTATGACCTTTCACCTTTCTTTTCTCCTAATTTTCATAATTTTCATAAATAAAATGCCAATTAATGCCTCTTGCCTTTCCAAAGCTTTTGCCAATTTCCATAGCCATTAATTAATCACAAGTGATCCCCGTTGCTATGTTTTTTTCCCAACATTAAGCTTGGAATACGTGCCCCATCCTTGGTTACTATTTTTCCCTTATTAACTTTATTACATGTATTTTTAACCTCGGGTTGTTACAGAGTCATATCAGTAATACGCTCCAGAGGCTAAGGGTCTTTCCCAATCTATGGGAATCCAAATTGGAAATGAACGAGGGTCAAAATTTTCTAGAAACATTTCCCCATACCAAGGTTAATTCACATCTACAACAGTTGGTCAAGTTTGTTATTGGTTAGATCCATTGTAGCAGTTGAGCATTATTGTTCAAAGGAGCAACAAATCAAGGGACGAGGAGTCCAAGGATAAGCATAGTAATAGTTGACTAAGGACTATGTTGTAAGAGAAAATTCTTGTATTAGAATTTTGTAATCATGCGCACAATGGTTTCCTTATGAAGATTTCCAAGTAAAATTTTCATTGCTATAGTAAGTTGCATTGCATATTGGCTAATAGTAGAAATTTCTATATTAATATCCTATAACAATACTTGTGAGTATTTGTGATATGGTCTCTATTGTTGTGAATTACAATTAATTAATATGTCCTTGACATTTTTTTTAATGGCTGGCTATTAGCATATTCAATGGAAATGGAAGCCATAGTATTCTTTCAATCCCTTGAAATTATTGAAAATGGGATTTGAAAATTTTCAACTTTATTGGCTCATGGACAACATATGGAAACAAGCATCACAAATGCCATAACTAACTTGAGGAGAAGGAAACAACAATTCAACAATACATCAATTTATTCTTTGGACAATGTTGTTCTTACGAAGAAAAAAATAAGACAAATCAACGAACCCTTCTCTAAAGGAGTCCATATTACTCTTCAACAATAGTAGTCAAGGGATCTATAGAAAGAAAAGTACATGGAGAATTGGCTTTTTATACTTGGATAAGATAGGGGATGTCCTCTTTAAATTGGAGGAGTTAGACACATGCTTGTCCGAAGTAGCCCAATTTTTTTCTTTTTTTCTTTTTTATTTTTCAATCAATTTTTTTCGATATTTTACAATTTTTTAAATTTTAATGTTATTTTTATTTTATCTTTAAATATTATAAAATGTTTTACTTTTTATTTAATTTTAATTTTTAGTAATTAATTTTTAAAAAAATTTTATTTATGTTTTACTTTTATTTTTATTTATTAACTTTGTTTACTTTTCTTAAGATTTATTTTTCATAATCAAAAAAAAAAATTTGTTTTCCGAATTTGTAAAAAATAAAGGTGGGGTGTTCTTTAAATTTATTTTTCCTTTTAAAATATTTATTAAGTTATTCATTAAAAAAAAATTGCATTTAGTGTCAATTTTTATGCTTATTTTCAAAAGTGGTGATGCAACATCACTCCTTTTTCCAAAGGGGTGAGGTGAGGGACACTTTTTTGACATTTTGAATCTTCTTGTCAATAACAAACTTATAAAACACTTTAAAAACCAACATTTGGGAAAAAGAAAGAAAGAAAGAGAGAAATATATACAAAACTTTTATTTTGGGTAAGCAAAAACCCACAATGCATTTTAACCAATGATCTATCATGGGAAGTGCCTTAATAGTGCGCCCATTCACCATCAATCCAAAGCCCCATGGGAAACTTGAAAAATATTTAAAAAACCAACATTTGGAAATAATAATAATAATAAATTAGACAAACTTGAAAAATGATTAAAAATAAACATTTGAATGAAACAATGTCAATTATTTATTGATAGGAAGATTTAAAATGTCAAAAAATGATAATAATAATAATAAGAAACAATTAAACAAGTGGAGTCTCAAGGTTTGCAGGTAAGTATTTCTTGGTAATTAAAATATTTAGAAACCATATGAAAAATGAATATTTAGGTAACAAAAAAATTAACATTGTAATTACACATCAAGCTATTATTTATCTAAATCCATATTTAAGGAACAAAATTCTAAAGGAACTTATTATTTATCGCTATTATTTAATTAATTACAACCGATAAAAGACTTTATAACCATGCTTGTTATATTCAACAACCCTCAATAGGTCCTGTTGAGTCTCAAAACTACCCTTTCCTTAGCAACTTTTCTCATCCCTCCTTCTTTGTTTTTCCATGGAAAATGCATTCCTATCACCAATAACCATTATACATTGCCTTAAGGAGAACATTTTAGTGATTTTCATGTTATACTTTTATGTTTTCTATTTGAATAAGTTTTTGTCTTTTAGCTACAAAACGTAGCCCATTTAATCGGTTGTTCCGTAGCTACTTCCATGCTTTTACAAGTTCCAGGTGTCAGGAGGAGGAAATAACTACATGGGCAGCTTGGAAAACATCATGGCATAGATCAAGTCCTATTCCCCTAGTCCAGGTTGACAAGGAAGTCTCCAGTCAAAGGGAAGTCAAACATAGAGACCTAAGGCAAACAGGGCTTTGTTTTGTACACGTTTCACAGTGATGGGATCTGAAACAACTTTCTGAGGCCACAGACTTCATCAGCCATCTGTGAAACTGAATCCAATAGCCATTACCTTAGATTTATGTCTCCAACAATCGAGGAAGAGAATTCAGTGTGCCTGTCTGCCTACGTGTTTTTGTTGTAGCTTCTTTTTCTCCATAAAACAGTTGTATAATTTCTCTATAAATACCTATGTGAAGAATGCAGAACCACTTCGAATTTGCTCATGTGTTAAGTTCAGATTACCGCTCTATAATTTTGAGAATTCATTCTCTATTTTTAATATGAATACTGTGTGTTTCATGGATACCTGAAAGCGTTTGTTGGAGTGTTGATTAAGTACATATAACCTGAGCAGTTGCAGAGGGCCCCTGCACTGGCTAAGGTTACATTTCATTTGGTTTTGTCTTTTATAGTTAAACTGTGAATTCATCGTTTATTCCATAATGTTTATAATCATTTTCTAACCTTGTTCATAATGCATTTTTTGTCATCTTACTAACGCATAATAGCTTATTTCAGTACAGAATAGTTCTTTTGTTTCATTTCTTTCTAGTTTCTTATCAGTAGCTTGAGGTTGAGTTCAGTAGTGTAGAGTAATTTATTTCATTTGTTGTTCATTAGTCTTTAAGTTTTTTTTTTTTTAACTAATAAATGTCATTTCTGTCTTGCCATTTTATTATTAGTTTAGTGACTCATATTGTAAGTGAATGTTTCTAAAAACCCTTCTAGTTGATGGTTCATCTTAAACTAACTGGTGGAATACTTCATTTATGTAACGAGTCTTTTTCTGCATTTTTGTATTTATTTTCTCTTAGAATAATGAAGTACAAGAATTCCTCAAAATGTTATCACAAGGAGGTTGTTCTCCCAAAATTGTGAAGCAGAGTAACTAAGAACTTCATTTAGTTTCCATAGTAGATTAATTGCAATTTCATTTTCAGTCTTAGTTTTTCATTTAGCTTTGTTGCAATTTCATTTTCAGTTTTTCATTAAGTTTTGATTCTGCCATAAACTAATCAGTATTTGTAATCTCACTTTCAGTATTTCATTTCAGTTTTGTTTCCATAATAGATAGTTGCAATTTCACTTTTAAGTCCTTTTAGTTTATGATTTGGAACAATAGTAAAAGCAGAAATAGAAACTCTGTTTTCATTTTCTTGGTTAAACTTTACTTCCAAATCTGGCTTACGACACTTTTAATCCTCATTTCATTTCTCTGGATTCTTAGCAGAAGTAGATTTAAGATTTTGTTAAGTACATTGTAAAACATTAGGAATTAAAGGATCAAACCCCCAAAACAACATAAAACTCAAAAACAGTGAGGTAAGAAGGGTCATCTAGCACATATAGTGCACTACACTTCATCAGTTTACGATACCCGGATTGATAATTTATGTAGAGCAATTCAGGACACTAAATTGACCAAACAGGTCCTCTTCGGGAAGTTCATAGATTCCTAGGAAGAATCAAATTCTCTAGACATTTAAGTCAGTGCATTTCTCCTTTTGGAAGTTATGCAAAATTGTTTATAATTATTGTTTTGTTATTGGATCCATAAATTTCTCAAATATTTTATTATTATCTTCTCAAATGTTGAATTTTTAACCATTTTTCATGCTTGTCTTATTCTTTTTTCAAATGTTGTTTCTTAAGCATTTCCAGGCTTGTGTGTGTGTATGTGTCTCAAAAATAATAAGAATTGTTTGGTTTTTTAGTGTTTTTCAAGTTTTTTATTGATAAGAATATTTAAAATGTTAGAAAATTGCACACACCCCCCCGCCAACCAAAAAAGGTGTATGATGCATCATCACTTTTTAAAATCAAAACTAAATGCAACCTCAAAGAAATGAGAACTCTGTAAATTTCTAATTAAGTTGGTAAATTAGTTTCTAATGATTTATGACATAATCATTTGGTTTTATAATAGTCCCTAGATATTTAAATTCCTAAATATTGATACAATTCAAAAGAAATTATAGTTAGAAGGCAGGTCTATTCTAATTATCCTCTAACTTGTTAAAAAAAGGTGGAAGATTTTTGCATATTGACAACCACTTGTAGATATATAATATAGATCTAGAATTTATCTTGTTTATTGTCATTTATTCTCGAGACATTAAAAATAAAGTACAACACCGACAAAAATCAAATGGCTCAGAAAGAGGGATCTACCAATTTTTATGTCTTTCATATTACATATTATTTTCCCTTTGATATAGGTCTACTAAGACCTTCAAGTATGATTTGGAAAATAAAAATTGTTGCTAGAGAGAATCCTTGTTAGAGGCATTTATATGTTCCATAGAAACTAGATGCTAAATAATTTAACAATATGATAAATGAAACTAAGGGACAACTCATGATCTAACTGACTAGATGTACATTGAACCCAATATGGATAAGAATTAACTTTATCTAGAGCCAATTTGATATATCATATGCATTGGAGAGGTCCAATTTCAACACCATGACTGATAGCTTCTTAATTTTGATGGACTGCATCTCTTCTTGTGTTTCTCCTATTGCATTAGGAATGTCTCTCCCTAGAAGGAATCTAAATTGTTCTAAGGAGATGGATTTACTAAGAATATTTTTACCATTAAGGCTATGACATTAGTTGAAATATTATAGATGCAATTACATAAAGGTATAGGTATAACATCACTGGAGGATTCAATATTTCCTTTTTTCAAATTAGATCCAAGAAGGTGGAGTTGAAAGTTCCTAGGACCCTTCCCATGCTTTTGGGTTGCTAGACATAGGTCTTCAAGTGATCGATTGGTTAACCCTCCTTTTCCTCTTCCAATTAGTGGGTTGACCCAAAAGTAGGTAAGAAGCAACTAGACAAGTGGAGATTCTCGAGTTTTGTAGGTAGGTAGTTCTTGGTAATTGCAATATTTAGTAACTATATGAAAAATGAATATTTAACTAACAAATAATTGAACATCATAATTACACATCTAGATATTACTTATCCAAGTTCATATTTAAGCAATAAATTTATGAAGGAACTTATTATTTATCATTAGCATTTATTTAATTACATTCAATAAAGTTGTAATGTTGCTTGTTATATTTTCAACGACCCTCAAAAAATCCTCTTCAAGAAGTTCAAAGAATCCTAGGAAGAATCAAGTTGTCTAGTAATTTAGGATAGTGAATTTCTCCTTTTGGAAGCTATGCAAAATTGTTTTTAAATATTCCTTTGTTATTGGATCCAACAACTTATCAGATCTTTTTTATTTTTTTCAAATGTTGTTTTTTAACCATTTTTCAAGTTTGTATATATTTATTTATTTGCAAATGTTGTTTTTCAAGTTTTTCATTGATAAAAATATTTAAAATGTCAAAAAAATGACACCTTCAAAAAAAGGGTGTTGTTGCATCATTGCTTTCCAAAATCAGCACAAAAAATGGCACTAAATGTAACATCTGAAAAAATAAAACTAAGTAACTTTATTGTTAAGTTAGTAATTTTGTTTCTAGTGATTTACAATGTAATCATTTGTTTTTATAAAAGACCCTAGATATTTAAGTCCTCCCTAAATATTAATATAATTAAAAAAATTATAGTTAGGGGATGGGTCTAATCTAATTCTCATCTAACCCATTAAAAGGGTAGAATATGTTTGCATGTTGATTATCACTTGTAGATTTAAAATATATATCCATGATTAATTTAGTTTATTAGCATATCTTCTTAACACATTAATTAAATAATAAAAATAATAATAACAACACAAAAAAAATTAAATGGCTCAGAATGAGGGATCTTCTAATTTTTATTCTCTCGTATTATCTATCATTTTCATCTTTGATATAGGTATACTAAGACCTATAAATATGATTAGGCATAAAAATGATGCTACAGATCATCCTTGTAAAAGGAATGTGTACGGTCTAAAGAAAGTGGAGGCTAAACCATTTAACAATATTGTAGATGAAATTGGGGAGAGACATCTCATAATCCAACTTACTCGATGTACATTGAACTCAATATGGATAAGCATTAGCATTATTTAGAGCCATTTATCTATCATATGCTTTTCGGAGATACAATTTCAACACCATGGATAATATATTCTTAATTTTTAATGGTGTGCATCCCTTCTTATGTTGCTCCTATTGCATCATGAATATGTCTCCGTCGAAGGAACCCAAATTGTTTTGAGGAAATGGATTCAACTAGGAAGATTTTTACAATTAAGGCTATGACTTTAATTGTGATATTGTAGATGAAATTACACAAAGGTATAGGTCTAACATCATTGAAGGATTCAATATTACCCTTATTTGTAATTATATCTGAGAAGGTGGATTTGAAAGTGCCTAGCACCCTTCGCGTGATTTTGGATTGCTAGACATAGTTGTTCCATTGATCGATTGGTTAACCCTCCTTTTCCTCTTCCAAATAGTGGGTTGAACCAAAAGTAAGTAAGAAAGAACTAAAATAGTGGAGACTCCCAAGGTTTTCAATAGGTAATTCTTGGTAATTTTAATAGTTTAGCAACTATATAAAAAATGAATATTTAACTAACAAGTAAAGTTAGCATTATAATTATACATCTATCCATTATTTATTTCTAAAGAAACTTATTATTTATCACTAGAATTTATTTAGGTAGATTCAATAAATTTATAACCTTGCTTGGTATATTCTTCAACAACTCTCAAAAGGTCCTCTTCAAGAAGTTCATAGGACCCTAGGAAGAATCAAGTTGTCTAGCCATTTAGGCCAATTCATTTTTCCTTTTATAAGCTATGCAAAATTGTTTTTACTTATTCTTTTTATATTGTACCCATTAGCTTCTCATTATATTATTTTTCCACAAATATGAGAAAGAAGCAGGTCATCCTAAAAACCTTTGTTATGATTGTTTTATAAATCTCCTCAAGATGTACTCTGAGATCAAAATTATCATTAAGGGAGGTACCTTTTCTCCCCTCATTTCTTTCCATATTCCAAATTGTGTTGATGTTTTTCGTGTGTTTAGCATATTTTTGAAGAAATTTGTCCTCTCATCCCTTTTAATCTAAGCATATTTCACAACTTTTTAATCTCCACATGGCTTCCTTTTCTACCACAAGTTTCCTCTTGCTCTACTCTACAAATTTTTTAAGTTTTCATTTTGTTCCCTTACACCCTACACACTCTTTTTTATATATATTTGTAAGGATGCCCTCTTCCATGGTTATTTATTGATCATCAATTACTCTCTTGACATATGCTTGGGATGATATAACTTATTTTACTTCTTTAAGGTTAGCCACTAATTGGATTCTGGCTGATTATATTGAATTAACATCATAGTGCTTCCATTTATTTTCAACCACATTAATGAGGCCTTCCTCCAATAGCTATTTAGATTTGAATTTGAAAAGGATCAAAAGGTTGTTTATGTCCTTCGCTACTTTGATAGGTACAAGGTTGTGGTACTTAATACCTATTTCCACCATGTTCTTTTTTTGAATTTTATCTAGTATAAGGGAACGTGAGATCCAAAAATTATATAGCCTCTTCGCCATCATTACCTCGCCAATAATCTAGTTCCTCCAAGTGGGGACTAACTTAGAAGGCTCCACATCTAACATCCAAAAATACTCTATTTTGTTTGTTGGTTGGTGGTTTTGTTTTGGAAAAGAGACCCTATTTCTCACCACTATTGATTGTGTTGTTAAGTTCCACCCACAAGATTTATTTTCCTTGAATTGATCTTAAAATATATATTTTTTTCCCATAATACTTCCATATAACAACAAGACACATAAATATTGATGATATAGAAATATTCTCCTGTTTCTAAAGAATAGAGCTTTGCTTTGACATCCAAGTCAATAAAAAATTGAGTTAACAGTATGAAAGACCACTTCCTTCAACCAATTTCTAACCACAAAGAACTACCCTCAAAATAAACCAATATGAATTCCCAGCCCTTCAAGAATTTTTTAGTTCTCCTTGTAACTTTGTCTCCTTCCTTATAGTTTCTTGAATAGTTATAATTCCATATTGGTGTAGTTCCAAAAACCTTTCGAGAGATTTTTTTTTATAGTTGGTTTTCCCATGCCACTAATATCAAAAGACAGTTATCATGGGAAAGTTTTTCCAAGGGGTTGGCTTACTCTAAGGGCCCTATCTAAACTATTTTACTTCCCTTAATAAATTTATTTCTTATCTTTATTTTGAGAAATTGAGATATGGAATTTCCTACCTATAGGAGCATGGAGGAGATCCTTATTCCCATATTTCCTTAAACATATATCTATTCTCTCTACATAATCATAGGTGGTTGTCTTGGTTAGAGAGGCTAATTGAGTTCATTGTTAAAGAGTAAGCCCTCCCTTTTGATAGAATATTTCATTTACATTGTCTCTCTTTTGTTTGCCTTATTATGCAAGAGATTTTGTGTAACTAGAATCCCAATAGCCCCTTTTTTTCAGGATTCCTAGATTATTCCAATAATATTGCTTCCTTCCATCATGAATATTTGGATTTATGTACCCCTTAGAAATGGTTTTAATGAGATATTCCAATTCATTCCATCTTCTAATTTCTATATGCTAACACTTACTCCTTGAATGCATTAGAACTAATGGAGATGAAATTGACTTACCCAATCGAGTAGAAGTCTAAGGTGTCATATAGGTTTCCAAGTCCTTCACTTCTTGCATATGATCTTGAGATTGGATAGAGGATATGACTTCATGGCCTTGATATGATTATGCTCTTACCAATTTTTTGTCATTTTTTTATGTGGGTTTAGAAGACCTTAGTATGTATCCTTTTAAGATAACAAGGAGATACCTTGTGCTAGAGGTAGTTGATCATTTTTCCTTCCTTTTCTATATTTTCCTTGTCAATTTGGACTTAGAGTCACTTTCCACATGACCATAGGAGTGGAATCACTGAGAATTAAAGGGAACTCCAACATAGTTGATTATTGGATAATAAATTTTCCCTCTTAGCTCTATAGATTTCTATTGGGTGTGGAGCCTGATTATCTTCCTGATTATTCAGAGGTTTTGGTTTCAGTTGTGTTGGATCCCTATTCCTAACAAGGCAATAATGCCACCCATTTAATCATCGTCATGGGGGTCCAGGGGAGGGGGGGACGACAACAACTTTTATGATCCCTCAACCTGGTGGGGGTTTAGGAGCAGCGCTCTCGAAGCTAAAAATAGATGAAAAAATGCCTTGTAAAATATTGTAATTTTGTAGCCAATCTGGGTTGTTCATTAGGCGGATGATCTAACGATAGAAGTTATGTTAATTTAGGTTGTTTTCCCCTAGAAGGTACCCCCTCAGTTTATATGAGCGAATTTTAATGTTTATGGATTATTATTCTAAGCAAAAGAGAGAGAGAAGGCTATGTGAGAGCGAAGAGGAAATTATAGCGGATCTGTTGTAAGTTGTATCTCTCCATTTTGCTAGATCATATAAAAGGAAGGACTGGTTGTTTATCCGTGGACATAGCCCAAATTGGGTGAACCACATATATCTATGCCTCTCTTATTTTATGTGTAGAAATTTCACCTATAGAACAAACCAATAAATGCAATGTCCTAAAGAATAATACTTTTTCTACTTCTACAAAACATTAAGTAGAAGCATAATCGAATTCATGAGCAACATCAAGTAGAAACATGCATAACTAATCAAGAGAAATAATCACACATAACACAATATATATCCAGGGGAAAGCACCAACATAAAATCCCAACCATGTATTATCAATCAAGTGGATATCCTCAAAAACATACAAAAAGAATCAACTCAATAGCTATCATGCTCTCTCTATAATCAGAAGATCTTGATGATCTTCAATCAGAAGATATGAAGATATGTCTCATGAACCACCAAAGTCCTATTTATATAGGCTTTCCCTATGGTCCTTGCGTAGTTTTCTTAGGAAATAATAGCAAAAGCACATGCTATTAATTCCAACATACCAAAAACAACCAATGGTCCAACTATGTATTCCTTGAGAACACTAGTTCCTTAACCATGCAAAAACTACTTACTAGAAATAGTTAAGCATCTAATAGTACATTGTTCCACATCTGATCTCAACTGGGTCTCTGACAGAACTGACATGCAACAGCTATCCATGAGTGAATCCTTAGTTATCTAAAATAATAGTTGTCACATGCATGCAAGCATTAACAAACTATATTTTATTATTTTAACAACTTGTTAAAATAATCTAACTGGACTTGAATAGTTAGAACTAAGTCAATTGATTCTCTCTTTATAGAACTCATACTTATTCCCTCAATTAGTGGGACAACTCATGTGCATGCTCACAAAGATTTCAAATTAGAATTTCCTTAACTAATTAACTCAACTGAATTAATTAATTAATATTTCCAACTGCTATTAAGACAAAAATTAATTTTACTTCCTATAGATAGACTAGGGACTGCTATAAATAGGAAGGGACCTAGAAATGCTATTTTTAGAACTTTTTATTTTTAGCAATTTGACCTCTTACCCAATGTGGCCAATGAGCTCACTGGCCAAACTGCTATTTTTAGACATGCTATTTTTAGCACATTCTAAATTTAATATTTCTTGTTGCACATTTTTCAACACTTCCTCTCAACAAGAAAGCCTTTCTCTCGAACCCGATCCTATAACTTTGGAATGTTCTGCATGCAACACATCTACCTGGTCCACTTGCTCCAACAACACTTGGAACAAAAACACTCCCAACTGACCACTCTATTGGGCTAGGAACATACTTTGATGTTGAAGCTCTACCTACTACTGAAAAGTTCTCCCTCTCTGACATCTAAGCTATTGCAACATCTCCATGCATCTCACATCATTGCACACCTCTCTGTGCCACCTAGCACTATGCAAAACACTTGTGCCTCTCGCATTGTTGTAGCCTACTAGCTATGTGCTGTCCTGGGATTCCCTGCACTGTCGCTCTCTTTGCCACTCCATCCACATATGTCTCTACCCAATCATTCAATTCCTACTACTCCACATCGGGGCTCTTGTAGCAAGGCCTCATCCAAGAGGTTGGCTACCTCAAGGATCCTGCCCCTCCTCCTTGGGACGATCACTCTATATCGCCCCACCTCCTACCTGGAGGTATGGCTGCATGTGATTCCTCAGCCCACCTAGCTTGAAGTTTCCCCCTATTGGAGGTCTCTGCATGAGTAGACGTCTCTACGCGATCTCCACTCAGCTTCCCCTGTTGTGGCTGCTCCACAACCTTCTGAAGTTGCTGCACCAATCGTGGCTCCTCCACAATCGTCTGAGACTTCTTCTAGCTCTGCATGTTGAGAGGTAATATACCCTCTCTCTCAACCACCAAGTCTCCATTAGTTGCCTTGCTGCTCAAGGATTTGCATGCATCTTGAACCTCAAGAGTATACAGGTTCTTGACCTATGAACCAATCTGCTTCATCTGTCTAGTGATGATGTGTCTAAGGAAAGCCTTTCCCCTACTGAAGACTACATCATAGCCTCTGTCTTCCAACATCCTGATCGACACCAAGCTTCTCTTCAGTCCTGGTACATACTTGACATCGGTCAAGGTAAGGCGATATTCATGCTCCCTCTGAAAAATAACCATGCCTACACCTGAGACACTATACTTCTCATCATTACCCATCACTATGAGTATCTGGAGATCTTTCTCCTCCAAAGTACTGAACAAACTCTTGTCATCGGTCATGTGGAAAGAAGCTCCATTGTCAAGAAACCAACCACTTCCCACCATGGATGAAACCATGCATGCAAAGAGTGTGAAATCCAACTCAAACTATGAAGAAAGTGCCTCACCTTCAGATCCTTCCCCGGATCCCTTCTTGGATTTCCTCTGTGGACAATTTGCATCATAATGGCCCACCTCATGAAAATGAAAGCATCGCACGTTCGATTTGTCAACCTTCTTCCCATCATTGGAAGAACTGGATTCGGAAAGAGAAACCTTCTCCTTCCCCTTCTTTTCCTTACTCGCTAAGGCACAGTTCTCCTCATCATGCATGAATGAAGAACTGTCTCTGGTGCTCTGTTTGATCTCCTCCTGCATCAAATCTGACCATAGTCATTCCCAATCTGGCAGTTTCTCCCTTCCATTCACCGAGTCCTAGTAGCTATGCCAGCTCTTAAGAAGGCCAAGGAGTGCTAGACTCACCATATCCTCATCCAATGTCACGACCCCTGCACTTGCAAGCTCATCCCTGCATGTGATGAGCTTGGTTAGATACATAGAGATCGTCTCATCCCTTTCACACTTGATCTTTCGAAGTGTGTCCTTCAGTCCCAGTTTCCTCTGATCACTGTTATTCTAATATAAATCTTTCAATGTTTTCCACATTTCATGCGGAGTCTCCTTCCCATGGAGGCTCGAAACAATATGATCTTGCACTTCCTCCATCCCACTTGCTCAGTCTTGTCAGTATGCTTAGGAATTTCTTGATCAATGAAATCCTTAAGGCCATTATCTTCCAAAACCGCCTCCATGCGATCTTTCCAAGCTATATAGTTTGAGCTGCCATCAAGGGCATACTCAAGCCTCAAACCATAGAACACCATCAATGAGATAGATGTGATAATAACTTGAGATCTATATCCCGAATAATAAACTTTGAATTCCTCCTGCTAGTATATTGTTCTTGCTTGATCACCTGTGCTCCGGTACCATGTAGAAATTTCACCTGAAGAACAAACCAATATATGCAATGTCATAAAGCATAATACTTGTTCTACTTGTACAAAACATTAAGCAGAAGCATAATCAAATTCATGAGCAACATCAAGTAGAAACATGCATAACTAATCAAGAGAAATAATCACACATAACACAAGATATATCCAGGGGAAAGCAGCAGCATAAAACCCCAACCATGTATTATCAATCAAGTGGAGATCCTCAACAACATACAAAAAGAATCAACTCAATAGCTATCTTGCTCTCTCTGTAATCAGAAGATCTTGATGATCTTCAATCAGAAGATATGAAGATATGTCTCATGAACCACCCAAGCCCTGTTTATATAGGCTTTCCCTATGGTCCTTACATAGTTTTCTTAGGAAATAATAGCAAAAGCACATGCTATTAATTCC